>JBBPKI010001492.1:0-12205 GCA_038089155.1 Nevesoporus exiguus
TCCCCCTTCATCTCGGGCTGCGCCATTTGTCAGATGAATAAAGTTAACACCCACCCCACGGTGCCCCCGCTTTCCCCCCTTCCATCCACGGCTACCTGCCCCTTTCAACAAATCTCTGTCAATCTTATCACTGACCTCCCTCTTTCCGCTGGCTATGATTCCATCCTGGTCGTGGTCGACCATGGCCTTACTAAGGGGGTGATATTCCTCCTGTGTACCAAATCCATTTCGGCCGACGGCATTGCCTCTCTCTTTTTCTCTCACGTATTCCCCTGATTCGGCCTCCACAACTCCTGCATTTCCGATAGAGGACCACAATTCGCCTCCTCGCTTGCCAAAGAAATGGCCCGCCTCCTCCAATATGACCTAAAACTCTCATCCGCCTACCACCCCCAAACTGATGGCCAAACTGAACGCACCAATCAGGAATTGGAAACCTATCTCCAGATCTTTTGTCAGGGACAACCTAACACCTGGAGTCAACTCCTCCCTCTTGCCAAGTTCTCACACAATTCCGCTACCCATTCATCCACCCACCAAACACCTTACTATCTCATGATGGGATACGAACCCTGAGCCTACCCTCCTTTAGGAAAGACGTTTGCCCCTGCCGTTGAGAACTGACTCTCCCACCTTGCTGAAACCAGGAAAGAAGCTCTCACCGCTCATCAGATTGCCCAACAGAAAATGAAAGAGCACATTACGTCCAAGTTCACCCCCTGGAAAGTGGGCAAGAAGGTATGGCTTGAAGCCACTAATCTCCACCTACATTACCCCTCTAAGAAGCTTGCGCCCAAACAAGAGGGACCTTTTGAGATAACGCAAGTACTCTCCCCTGTGGCGTATCAACTGAAACTTCCCCCCATATGGCACATCCATGACATGTTCCATGCCTCCCTCTTATCGTCCTATCACGAGACACCGGAACACGGCCCTAACTTTATTCCCCTACCACCTGACCTTATCAACAGGGAAGAGGAGTTTGAAGTCGAACAGGTACTCTCCCACTGGGGCTCCCCTTGCCGACGTCAGTACCTTATCAAATGGAAGGGATATCCTTCTTCAGACAACACATGGGAACCGGAGTCAAACTTGAAACATGCACAGGCTCTTCTTTCCCAATATAAAGCTAGCCAACCCACCATCGAGTAAATGCTCAACCCACTACGGATCCTTCTCACCGCACTAGCTGCCTCACTTCTCTTCATCAGCTCTATCATTGTCATCGTTACCCTTTTTGTTCTCTACCATGTCCATTACTATCCCTATCACGCTTGACCAGGAATCCTCTGCACCATCCTCTCCATCGTCCCTCGCTCCGACCTCCTCTGCACAGGAACCACTTGAAGCTCCCGCCACCCCTGTACTTCCCCGACTTGTTCCTTCACTTGGACCCCTCGGGATTGCCCCTGCCCGTCCTCGCCCACCTATCCCCGCATGGGCACTAGAATGGCTTTACATGGAAAATCTTCCACGCTTCCAACGACTGGCTACTTATGCACATGTACTCGACCATGCCCCGTTGCTCCTACTTGCTGAAAACACCCCGGCTTACGCCAACCACATTCCTCTCATAGAAGCCACCTTGCTCTTTCATCATACTTTGCAGTTTCGCATTTTCTCAAGCCATCCCCGTATGGGATTCAGAGAAGACTTCTCCACAGCCCATGCCACCCTATTAGACCAAATCCGACTCAGAGCCCTGGATCTCCTAGACCACCATCAATTCGCACAGATCATCACTTCATTTCTGCTGTCAACCCTGAGAGAATATGCAGAGGTGATTCTCGATTCACTTTCCGACTCCAACCTGTCAGACTATTTAGAGAGCGACCTGGTCCTCGGTCGGCCCAACCCTCAAAATCTTCCCAGCGACATATTGCCTCTCCAGGCCCAGCGAGACAAGTCACCCCCATCACCTGTAACCCAAGCCATTGAACAAGCAGTATGCCCCCTTCCTGTCCCTATCCCTCATCTTACTCCCGCATTGCCTACCCGAGTAATACTGCATTTCCCGTCACCTGCTGACTTCCACTCGCCCCCATCTATGCCTTTGTCTACTCCCCCACCGACATTCCTGGGACCCTGTGACCTCCTGACTGGGACTAGAGTCATCTCATCCCCTACCCAAGTCTTACCCCTCCCCACCAATGTCGCTGCCCATCTTGCTGCCCTGGATACCACCCACGCCTGCTGCTTCTCCTGTGGACGATGAGGGTATTTCCGCATCAATTGCCCTCAATATTGATGCCCCCACTGTCGTCAATGGGCCCTGGACCACCCCACCTCTCACTGTCTCATTAACCACTGCCCCCTCTGTGACCACTGGGGCCACATGGCGGCGGTCTGCCCGACAATCCATTGCCCCCTTTGTGGAGGCCCAGGCCACGACATCCATAACTGCCCCTTCACTGTTGAGGATCCTGTTCACAGAGGACTGGTTCTGCATGGTGAGAATCCCAATGTCGCTTAGTACTGCTGCAGGGCAACAGTCATACGAACGGAGTAGTGTTACATTCATTTCCCTTATACATGGGCTCTTACTTATCCTCATCTCCGTACCATTTTGCTATCCACACCCTCATGCACGATACTTAAAGTTTCTTGTTTCCTTCGAATCACCAGAGGCATTGACCCTTCATTTACTACAGTAGTGATTCTCCTTTGCCATACTTTGCTCTTGGACTATATCTCCTAAGTCTGCTCTCTTATGCAGACTTGTGATCCACTTACCATATCCATTGTTTCCCACCGCTCTCTTTCGATTCCCATGCCTACCATTAGTTGGTCCATGCTTGTCTTCTCTAGATATATAAGTAGTACACTAGCTATCCCTGTATCCTAAGCTAGTGCTACGCAATCTACACGTTCCCTAGAACCATCTTGTCCGCTCCACAAAAGCCTAGCCAAAGGCTTTGGTCCTGGTTGTCTCCGTGTCATCGTGAGACGTTGCGCCTCTTCGTGAGTGCCTCCTCACGAAGGATAGGATACGTCAGCAGTTCGACGGAACATGCTACGTAACACTTCCCTCATTTCATGATCACCCCACCTCCTCCCTGTTGGACTCCTGTTCCTCCAAAATATGAGGACACAGACCTGCTTAGAGGCACAACACATAAGTCCTGTGCCAATGTCCTCCTGAGTACCTCCACTCCGACTCCTCCAGTCCAACTCCTATACTAACTCCTCTGATAACCCCTAGAACTCTGCAACTCCGGTCGGACTTGAGCCCGGAGAGACTGGCATTTAACAGTGCATAGGGTTAGTAATAAGTGAAACTGGGGCATTATATATGGTATGTGGAATGGATGGCTGTGAATACAAGTGTGAAAAGGTTAGAATCAGAGGCATACCACCTGAGTAGATGTCTGGCTCAGTCCTCCAAGCGTCTGGCTCACTTTCCTGTATATCCAGCTCTATCTGTGGTCTATCCGGCTTCATCTCCAGTGTACCTGGCACTGTGTCAACTGTTCCTGGGTCAATGCTGCGTACCTCTGGCCTGATTTCCTGTGCTCCCGGCTCAATTTCATCTACTTCCAGACCAATTACCTGGCTTTTCAGACTGCTCCCATGGATTTTGTCTTCTAGGACATCTAGTGTGATGGTGAGCAGGTCTTCCCAGGGGTCTGGCATACTTCCGGCTATGTCTGGTATATCCCTGAGCTCCACTGGGGCAATGGCTAGTGTGTCTGGTGTAGAGAACCTTGGTTCCCTACATTTGTATTCCAGTTTTATAGGGCATCCAACGACATCACACCTCATCCGATGTTATCCTGGTCGTCCCAATGCTATCCTGGTAGACCAGACAACTTCCTGGTACATTTCCAGTTGGGATCAATCCCCTACATGACCGGATTGCACAGAAACTGGCCAGAGTTGGTTTATACACCAGGATTACTTCCCAGTGTTGTTTCCCAGTATTCTGATGTCCGGGTATGTTTGTTTGTGACTGGTTTGCATTGTTTTGGGCCGGTTTAGCTATTTTTACATATTTGACATTGTTTTATGTTAGTTGAGCACTACATAGGCATGTCACTAGTTATCTAATACAGTTTTTCCACTCTCCTTCATGTTAGAATGCCCAGTTTAAGCCTGTAAGCCCGGTCCTAGCCCTCCCTCACTGTCTGCATTGTGTGCAGAAGTCCGGGAACGCATCTGGAAGTCTGGAGTCCAGTTCCTTTTGGAGAAGGCCCCCATAGGAGTAGTCCACA
This sequence comes from Nevesoporus exiguus, assembly GCA_038089155.1. Classification (NCBI taxonomy): domain Eukaryota; kingdom Fungi; phylum Basidiomycota; class Agaricomycetes; order Boletales; family Boletaceae; genus Nevesoporus; species Nevesoporus exiguus. Next base: position 4,212 of record JBBPKI010001492.1, read on the forward strand.
CTGGTGGTATGCTCTTTATCATTCCTTTATTATCTATTTCTGGCCATTTGGGATTGTCTTGAGACTCCCTGGGATGAACATATTGCCCTATACCTTTCTCTTGCCTCACACACAGGCACATTTAGATCTTTACACCGGCTTGATATCTGGTGTGTTCTCCTTGATCCTCCAGATCTCTGGCTCAATATCAGTGGCTTCCAGGTCCAAGGCCTCTATATCATTGTCCCACCACTCCAGATCTGCTCCAACTGGCTCTAGGAAGTCTTCCGATGTGACTGGGATGATTGCAAGTATGGTCAGCTTGATGTCCAAGACTTCCTGGATCATTTCAGGGGTGCCCTGTGCAGCATCCAGTGGCGATCGGCTTAGTACAACCAGTGGTATACCTGATGCAGTGTGCAGTGCTTGTGGCATTGAGACAGGGTTGAAAGTGGGGGTCTGCTGGATGGGGGACATGATATCAGATGAGAGGAGGCAGGAGACCTCTGGAGTGGGAGAGGTGGATATAGCCAGTGTGTAGGGAAGAGGGGTGGATGTCCAGATGATCAGTAAAGGGTTTTGGACTGGACTTGTGGCGTATGGCTTCAGGTATGGGGGTGGAATAGCTGGTATGACAGCTGGAACTGGGGTTGAATGATGTGGCATTTGGTATGGAGGGCAAATAGCCGGTAATGCGTTCTGGACTGGGCTTGCAGTATGCAGCATTAGATTAAGAGGTGGAGCGGCTGCTTTGGATGCAACCTGGGATAGCAGGAATGAGGCAGTGTCCATGACATACTCCATTGGATAAGGCTCATCAGGGTAGATCTCCAGATGTACAATCTCGAGCTGGTGGTTAAGGCATGTTGCTAGGTCAGATGGGAAACCTGTAAAGAAAAGCTCGTCCCATTCGCATTCGCCAAGCCGGTGTAGAGAACCGTGGTTCCCTACATTTGTATTTCTGAATTATAGGGTGTTCAATAATATTGGGATCAATCCAGTACTCATCCAGCACTATGCCAGTCATACTGGTACTATACTGGTCGACTGGCCAGTTTCCCGGTATATTTCCAGCTGGTTTCAATCCCCTACATGACCAGTATGTGCTGTGACCAGCCAGACTTAGTTTATTCCAGTGGACATCACTTCTTGTGCTATTTACCAGTACTCACACAGCGCTATGCCAGTCAAGCCAGTACTATACCAGTGGACCAGCCAGTTTCCCAGTATGTTTACAGCCAGTTTCGACTCCCTACACAACTGGCATGCACTACAACCAGCTGGACTTGATTTATACTGGCTGGGTATATTTGTTTGTGACTGGTTTATGTTGTTTTGGGCTGGTTTGGCTATTTTTACTTATTTGACATTGTTTTATGTTAGCTGAGCACTACATAGGCATGTCACTACTTATCTAATACAGTTTTCCACTCTCCATCATTGTTAGAATGCCCAGTATAAGCCTGAATGCCTGGTCCTAGCCCTCCCTCACTGTCTGCATTGCATGCAGAAGTCCAAGAATGTATTAGGAAGTCTGGAGTCCAGTCCCTTTTGGAGAAGGTCTCCCATAGGAGTAGTCCACACTGGTGGTACACTTTTTACCGCTCCTTTATTATACATTTCTGGCCATTTGCTATTGCTTTGAGACTCCCTGGGACGAACACATCACCCCACCACCTTTCTAACACTTCACATTGAAGCACATTTTTGTTTTTACACTGGCCTGCACTAAGGAGAGGGGTGGAGATTTTGAGGAAACTCTGGTGATACTGGCCAAAGTCATCCAGGATGCTTATGGACTCATTCCAGAACTTCTGGACAACCACAAATAGGTTGTTATAGAAATATGAGGGCTTACATCCTGGGTAGAGCTCCTTTACTGCCTTGACGAACTGGGACCAGCTAGGTGTCAGGTGTGATACCTCTTCCATCATCTCCCATAGCTCTGCTTCTTCAAAATCTGCATACTGGATTGCCAGCTGGATAGTATCTTGATCGTTAAAGCTGGCCTGGCTTGCTAATTCCTCGATGTCCTCCAGGAACCAGGGAAGTTGGCGTGGTGTGCCATCAAATCTGGGTGCATCAGGGGTGTCCTGGAATGGTAAAATGAATGCTGGCTGTGTCATAACAAAATGCTTAAAGGCTCAGATGTAATGTAAATGATGAAATAAAAGTCAGAATGTAAAGTAAATCTTGTAAATGTCACTGGATAGCATAAAATAGGGTCAGAAGGAAGAAAGAAAGATGTTATCAAGGCTTGGGAGGTGTCATAAGTGGCGGAAATGGGTGGACAAATGTAGTGGTGGAGAAGGGAAAGTTCAAATTTGAATGGAATGAAGAAGTGGAAGGGTGAGGCCAAATGAAATGCTGGACTCCCTCGCGGTGGGCTCCAGTTGTAGAAGCTTAAATGTGCCTGTGTGTGAGGCAAGAGAAGGGTAGTTGGGCAATATGTTCATCCCAGGGAGTCTCAAGGTGATAGCAAATGGCTGGAAATGTGAAATAAAAGAATGATAAAGAGCATACCACCAGTGTGGACAACTCCTATGGGGGCCTTCTCCAAAAGGAACCAGGTTCCGGACTTCTGATGCATTCCTGGACTTCTGCGCACAATGCAGACAGTGAGGGAGGACTAGGACCAGGCGTTCAGGCTTATACCAGGCATACTAACGGAGAGGAGAGCAGAAAACTGTATTAGATAACTAGTGACATGCCTATGTAGTGCTCAACTAACATAAAACAATGTCAAATATGTAAAAATAGCTAAACCAGCCCAAAACAATGCAAACTGGTCACAAACAAACATATCCGGAGATCAGAATACCAGGAAACAACACCAGGAAGTAATCCTGGCCAGTATAAACCAACTCTGGCCAGTTTCTGCACAATCCGGTCATGTAGGGGATCGATCCCGACTGGAAACATACCAGGAAGTCATCCGGTCTACCGGGATGGTGTTGGGACGACCTGTTAAGTCTGGACTCTCCAGACTCAAGTCCAATCAGAGGTCCAGGGGTACTGAGGGGTAGTAGACTTGTTAGTCTTGGAGGTGGACTGAAGTCTGGAGTGGAGGAGTCAAAGGAGGGGTTGCTCAGGAGGACATTGGCGCATGACTTATGTGTTGCACCCTTGAACAGGTCCGTGTCCTCATATTTTGGAGGATCGGAGTTCTGACAGGAGGAGATGGAGATCACGACAAGAGTGAGAAGGGTGGACTGATTCGATATTTGTGCTAAAGCTACACAACGGAGTGTACAAGGATTATATATAAAGGGTCAGAAGGTAAGTAGGGCCGGAGCACAGCATAGGAGCTGTGTTCTGAGACAAGGATTACAAATGTATCATAATGATGAGTAATACTGTAAAGGAGTTCTGGGTCCGGGTATAACTGAATACTGGTCTGAGCACAGGTTGGTCCGAGCAGAGGAACGGAGCTCCAAACGTGGAGGAACAGAGATGGACTGAGGGAGTCAGAGTTGGCTGGAGTTGGCCGGAGTTGACAGGAGTTGGGGCCAAAGGGGTTGGAGATGGATGGAATGGCATGGGATATGACATGATCAGGATAACATCAGATGAGGTGTGACATCGTTGGATGCCCTATAAATCAGGAATACAAACATAGGGAACCACAGTTCTCTACACCAATATGGTAGCTAATGCCACCAAGAAACTAGTCGCCCTGCAACAAACCACCATCGACAATCTCCATGATTACATCTCCCAATTCCATATCCTCACTGCCACATCCAGAATCACTGCAGACAACACCCTCATTGCCCTATTTGAGAAAGAGCTTCACAGCTACCATCAAAATCCCATGGCAGGGTTGGAAATCATCCCTAAAAAAATCAGTGACTGGTACTCTAAGGTAGAACTCTTTGAAGCAAACAGAGCCTGCTTCTCTCAGAAGAATGACTTGAATGGAAAAAGGACTTTCCCGTGAGCTTTCATTCTCCGTTCCACTCCTACTCGAGACCCAAACGCTATGGATATCAACATCCTTAACCTCTCTCCCGTCAAATGCCAATGATGCCTTGAAAACAAGCTATGTTTTATATGTAAGCAGCCCAGATGCTCTATGAAGAACCATCCAAACTATACTCCCCTTCCCCTGTGACCACCAAAGAACCCAGCCTGACTCCATACTACTGCTACCACACCATCAACTGAATTAACCCAATATGTCAATACTCTTGTAACTGGAGGGAAGTCATTGGAGGAAGTCTTAAAGGAGTTGAAAGAAATGTTTGAGATGCTGAAGGAGTCCATTGCCTCCATCAAGGAAATACAGGAGGACAACCAAAAGGATTTTTAGAAAGGAGAGATGAGTCAACACTCCCTCTCCAAAAGAACTCTCTTATAGTAATCTCTTCTGAATTGAAGAAATCTGTCTGAGTATTAATCATACTATCTACTAAAGACAAAAACATCGACACCACCGCCCTCATTGATAGCAGAGCAACTGGGATGTTCATTGATCCCTCTCTTGTCAAACAACTCAACATCACTCCCACTTTGCTTGACATCCCAGTACAGGCCCTTAACATTGATGGAACCCAGAACCAGAAGGGAACCATCCAATCCTTCATGACCATAACAGCCACCTTAGCAAACCTTTCCAAAACCATGTGCTTAATGGTGACAGGACTAGGGTGCCCCCAGATCATCCTTGGGATGACATGGCTTCAGTCCCATAACCCACAAATTGATTGGATAATGGGTACTGTCACTCTCCCCATCCTCACCCCTGACACCTATGATTCAATACTGATCGATATCTCCTGCGATGGTTGGGACATGACCCCAATGACCTAATCAGCAAGAAATTAATTGCTCACCAGGAGTGGCTTGATGCAGAATCCATTTGTAAAACCACTCTTGCCATGGAATTAGCTCAGAAGGCTCAAAAAGAGAAAGTCACCCTCCCTGCTGCTTATACAGACTTCATCGATATATTTGAAGAAAAGAACCATGACATACTCCCCCCTCATTGACCATATGACCACGCCATCATACTAAAAGATTCTTTCGTCCCAAAAAGGGCCAAGCCCTACTTGTTGAACCCAGCAGAAATGGAAGCATGCAAAATATTCATTGAGGAACATCTTCAGACTGGATAGATTGTCAAGTCCCAATCTCCCCAAGCATCCCCCTTTTTTTTTGTGCCTAAGAAAGATGGAATGGCATGCCAATGCCAAGGCTATAGGTACCTAAATGAACACACTGTTAAAAATGCCTACCCCCTTCCTCAAATCTCTGACCTTATTGACTGAATGAAGAATTCAAAGTTTTTCTCTAAATTTGATATTCAGTGGGGATATAACAATATTCAAATCAAACCAGAAGACCAATGGAAAGTGGCATTCATTTGCCCTCTCAGCCTTTATGAACCAACGGTTATGTTCTTTGGTCAATGTACATAACTCCCCACCAACCTTTCAAGCATTCATGAACTGGATATTTCACAATATCACCCCTGAAGAATGGCTGGAGATATACATGGATGACCTGGGAGTCCACTCCATCACTTTGAATGATCATATTGCTCGAACTTGGCAAGTACTAGCCCACCTTCATGAACATGGCCTCACCCTCAAACTGTCCAAAAGCATGTTTGATGCCTCCGAAATCAAATATCTTGGGGTCATCATCAGTAACAGCAGTGTCTGCATAGACCCCACAAAGCTAGCTGCCATCTCTGCTTGGCATCTGCCCCCAAATGTGTGGTCAGTCTGCTCATTCCTAGGCTTTTGCAACTTCTACCAGAAGTTTGTCCCCAACTTCGCTGACATCGCTGCTCCTCTGAATGCCTTCACCAAAAACACCCAACCATGGACATGGGACACTCCCCAGCAAACAGCATTTGATCAGCTCAAGCAGATTTTCTCTTCTACATCCATCATCGCCCTCCCTGACACTGACTGACTGTTCTTCCTTATGACCAATGCTTCCCTTATTGCTGTTGGTGCAGTCCTCATGCAGAAAGACACCAACAGTGATAGTCACCCCTGTGCCTATTATTCCTGCACCCTTACTGATGCTGAGCACAACTACAACATCTACAATCAAGAACTGCTCGCTGTCATTGATGCTCTTGAGGAGTGGTGCCAATATCTCCTTAGTACTGCCCATCCTGTCACAATACTTACTGATCACAAAAATCTAACCTTCATGTGTGCCCCCCAAAAGCTGTCTTGCCAACAAGCTCAGTGGAGCCTCTTTCTGCAGGATTATCACATTGTCTGGCAGAACATCCCCAGCACTGCTGCCTCCCCTGCTGATGCCCTCTCTCACTGCCATGATGTTGACACCTCACTTGACAACATCCATCCCATTCTTGCAGACCCTACCATTATCTCTCTTCTTGATGCCTCCCTCTCTGCCAAAATCGCTTCTTCCTCCTCTGATGACCCACTCATCCTCAAGGCCATTGCTGCCATGGATCAATCCCTACCTCTCTTCCCACACTTCTCCCTCCAAGACTGGACCTTCACCCACCCTCACCTGTATTTTCATGGTCATCTTTATATCTCCCCCTCTGCATGCCACTCCCTCCTTTCTGACCTACACTCTTCCCCCACTGGTGGCCACAAAGGCCTCTTTCACACCTATAATTGTCTCTGCCAGGACTATTGGTGGCCTGGCATGCACTCCTTCATGGCACACTTTATCACCAGATGTGCCCAATGCCAAATGAACAAGGTTAACACACATCCCACTGTTCCCCTGCTTTCCCCCCTCCCCTCTCAGGCCATCCACCCCTTCCAACAGATTTCTGTTGATCTCATCACTGACCTCCCTCTCTCTGCCACCTTTGATTCCATCCTGGTCGTGGTTGACCATGGCCTTACTAAGGGGGTGATATTCCTCCCTTGCACTAAAACTATCTCTGCCAGTGAAGTTGCCTCCCTCTTTTTCTGCCACATATTCCCTAGATTCGGCCTCCATGACTCATATGTACATCTCCAACAGAGGGCCACAATTCACCTCCACCTTCACTAAAGAGATGGCCTGTCTTCTCCAATATGACCTAAAACTCTCATCTGCCTATCACCCCCAAACTGATGGTCAAACCAAACTAACCAATCAAGAGTTGGAGACTTATCTTTGGATCTTTTGTCAGGGACAACCTGACACCTGGAGTCAACTCCTCCCTCTTGCCAAATTCTCCCACAACTCAGCCACCCACTCTTCCACCCACCAATCACCATACTACCTCATGATGGGATACAAACCAAGAGTTTATCCCCCTTTGGGAAAAACTTCCGTCCCTGCTGCAGAAGACCGACTTTCTCTTCTCGCTGAAGCAAGAAAAGAGGCCCTTGCTGCCCACCAAACTGCCCAACAGATTATAAGGGAACGTATCACATCCAAATTCACTCCTTGGAAAGTGGGTGACAAGGTGTGGCTTGAGTCCACCAACCTCCACTTACACTACCCTTCAAGGAAGCTAGTGCCCAAAAGAGAAGGACCCTTTGAGATAATGAGGGTGCTCTCCCCTGTGGCGTATCAGCTGAAACTCCCTCCCACATGGCGTTGTAGGGAACTATCATTCCCTGCATGTGTATTCAGGCCTTATAGGGTGCCCAACGATACTATGATCAAGCCGGTACACAAACAATGCTATGCCAGTCAAGCCGGTACTATACCGGTAGACCAGCCAGTTTACTGGTATGTTTACAGCCGGTTTTGACTCCCTACACAAACGGCATGTGCTGCAACCGGTTGGACTTAGTTTATTCCAGAGGACATCACTTCTTGCACCATTTACCAGTACTCACACAGTGCTATGCCGGTCAAGCCGGTACTATACCGGTAGACCGGCCAGTTTCCCGGTATGTTTACAGCCGGTTTTGACTCCCTACATGACCGGCATGCGCTACAACCAGCCAGACTTGATTTATACCGGCCAGGTATGTTTGTTTGTGACCAGTTTATGTTGTTTTGGGCTGGTTTGGCTATTTTTACTTATTTGACATTGTTTTATGTTAGCTGAGCACTACATAGGCATGTCATTA
>JBBPKI010001493.1:0-12203 GCA_038089155.1 Nevesoporus exiguus
ATGAAAGTTATCAAGTTTAAAGTTAGCGCGCTCTGAGCGAAAAGTGGCGCGCTTGGGTGAAAAGTAGTGCGCGCTGCGAGAAAGTGTTGCGCGGGATTTTTTGTGCAATCCGGACGCCATAGACGACAACGAAATCGACGACGCAGAGTCAGCAACACTACGGCAAAGTGACAACGACAACGACAACGCTGATGCCACACCACCATTCCCACCACCATAACCGCACTATCGACAACGCATCCACGCCGATCCCACCGCGACAACAGCGTGGTAGGAGCAGTAATGGCGATCATGCCGCCACCACCACCGCTGCGTCGCCGGGGACGACGACGCCTCCCAGTCAACCCCATTGTCGTTGTCGCGACGACGGCGCGGCAGCAGCGGCGGCAACTACGCTGCTACCACCACCACGTCATCGAGGACAGCGACGTGTCCTGGCCAACTCCACCATCTCGTCGCGACGACGACGCAGCGGCGACCACCCTGCGACCACCACCACCGCGTCGTTGAGGACGACACTACCTCCCGGTCAACTCCACCACCGTGTCATCGCGAGGACCATGCGACAGCAGCATCAGTGACCACGCCACCACCACCACCACCACATCGTCGAGGACGACGACGTGTCCCAGTCAACCTACCATCACGTCGTTGCGACGATGACGCGACAGCAGCGGCGGCGACCACCCTGCCACTACCACTACCACGTCTTCGAGGATGATGATGGCTCCCGGTCGACCCCACCACCATGTCGTCGCGACGATGACGCCACAGCGGCAGCGGCGACCACGTCACCACCACCACCACCATGTCGACGATAACGACGCAGCAGCAGCCAAGATCCACCACCACCTCATCCATGGCTGACGACAACGACGTCACCTGCTTGGCCAAAGCCACAGCGCAATGACGATGATGGTGCCACGACGGCAATGACCCCGTTCTTGTACGCCAACGCTGTCATGAGCATAGAACTCATGACGACGATGGCACAAGCGATGGCGAGGACGACATGCTGCCACACTCCCCCTCGACTAACCCATCCCCCCTTTGACCCGCGGGTACGGGTATGGGTATGAACAGTGGTACCCGGGGCTATACCCGTGCCAGTCCCTACGCGTGGTCATGGCCAATACCACAGCACTACAACGACGGCGACGGCAGCGCTGGGACCCAACCACAATAATGCATCATGCCCATGGCCAATGCCACCACATCGCGATGACAGCGGCGATGGCGGCGACGGCGCAGGGAACTCAACCGCATGACGACGACAACGCGCGCCCATGACCAATCCCACGACGCTGCAATAATGATGGCGGGAACCACGCAGGTGAGCCAACCCCACAGCTCCATCACCAGCACCCCGGTGAGGCTGCACCGATAGGAGGTCAACCTCACGGCAGCCACGACGGCGATGACGGCGATGCAGTGCCTATGGCAGTCCTACGTTCTATGTTAGCTGTTATGTAGACACTCTTTCGAGGTAGTTCAATAGAGCATGGTTTCACTTTACCTGTGAAGTGACCATATCTGTAGTGTGGTTTCTGATAGCCTCGCTCTGTGTCCTTGCCATCGAGCAACTCAGTGCAACGGATGGTCCTGAGATGAAGGTTTGGTGGCGCACTCAGCACGTAAGCGAGCTTTAGCGAGGTGACATGACTTACGGTCTCATACAATCAGTATGACGATAATATACCACTTATGTATCGTCCCTGCTCGCTTGAGTGTCAGTGTTACCGTCTAATTGGCTTAGCCGGCTGTTTTGGCTTGGCTTGCTGAGCGCGGAGTGACGAGCCATGACGAGACAAATAAGCTCGGATAAGTTCACATAAGCTCAAAATAGACCCTTGTAATTTTCCTGATGGCCTGGAAACCAGTCGAATCAGCACAGACAGCGCAAACGCTCGATGACGCGCATACCAGAGCCATCCATAGCACCTCCACACCATAATAGACGATGTATCTACCATCCGAACCCCCCGCGTCGGCGAGGACGACTCAAACCACGACATAGAGGAAGTCAGCTCACCAGATCCACTCACCAAGTAAAGCGGCCATGCGAAGGCCAAATCAGGCGAGTCAGATCGATTGAAGATGTTTTATATTCACTATAGAAGGTGGGGCAGTGACCCTGACACGTGAAACGGATAGATGGAGGCTCCAGAGTTAAATCAAATGGGAGCGCACGCACGCTACACCAAGAGCTTACCATAGCCAAGCCGCGACTTACCATATCGGGTAACCACTCTAGCGCAGCACGGCCAACGCGTCAACATTCTTTCCTCACAGGCACTTTCGCACCATACGGACTGGACATATTCTGTAAGAAATCATTGAGTACATTTTTTACCATGCTCGGACTTTCTGATTATACATTTTCTTTTCTACTATTTCTACTGTTCACTAACCCGTACAGTCTAAGGGAGCGTGTTAGAAGTTATCCCGCACGTGTTAGTGCTTTTCCTTTTATGGTAACATTACATAATCCTTAGAGCGCAGTTCAAGTTGAACTCTCGTAGATAGTCCCTCAGTAGCTTGACCAGTACTAAGGGTATGTGGTCTTTTCTAGCATTTCTAACTTTACTAATAGTACTCTAGTTCCATAGGTACTTATTCTAATACAGTAGCTTGACCAGCACTGAGGTTCCATAGGTTTTCTGCTTGAGAGTTAACCCTCTGTGCACAACTCCTTCTTGCCAGTCTTTGACAATGCCCATAGCATATATGTGTCAGACAGATTCAGTGATCTTGAGGCTCATCTTTGCAAATCACTCATTCTTCCTATAGTGTATTTGCAGCAACTTCTGAATGAGCATGATCTGCACTACAGGACTAATTTGCTCATGGCAATCTCTTAACACCTTCTATGCACAAAAAGTGTTGGTATGTCCTTTAAGGAACAGCTTCTCTTTGATGGCACATTGACTGCACTTGATCACCACAATTGCCTTATTGTTTGCATCCCAAAGGTCTGCACTGATAGGGTCCATTGCTTTGAGCAGGTGAATAACAGTACCAAGGGCATAGGCCCATGCATGCTTCAACATGAGGTAGTTGCAGAAATTTGTGCTCCAATCCTGCCAGTTATGGAGTCTACAATCAAGAACAGAAGTGATGACTTTTGCAGCATCACTGGTGCTCAGGTTGATCTTCATAATCACAGCAATCACAGGGGTGGGAACAGAAGGGGCATCAGCAGGTTGAGCAGCATTGTTGCTGGCAATGATGACTGTGTTGGCACTGATGTTGGATATGTTTGAGAATTGATGACAATGGGTTTGACTGTGAGTGATGGGGGGCATGAATCACTACCAGGTGAATGCTTTATTTATAGTCAAATGATTGGGGATCTCAACTATTTGAGGTTGTACTAGTTGCTACAAGTGGAATGACTACTTTCTGAATGGGCAGGAAAGGATGTAGGCCTGTGCATGATCTGGCTAGGATTTACACTTGCCACATGTCTGACTGATTTAGAGAGAGCTATTTTTGTTCAATTACATTGGTGGGTTTAAATTAACCTGCCAGGGCTCATAACCTGTTGAAACTGAACAGTGGTAAGCCTCACAACATCCTAGAGGAATTGGTGTATATTAAGTACCTGAACAGTGGTAAGCTGTACAGGGAGAGAGATTAGATAGTGGACATGATATCGACAATGTAGTGCTTACCCTCACAACATCCTGGAGGAATGGGTGAGGGAGTGGGAATCATAGACTAATGTTATATACAGTATATGTAATACAAACATGGAATTCTATCAACAGTCACTGGGAGTGTTCCAATACATTCCAGGCAGCTTGCACACATGGCTGATGTCATCATCACTGCTGTCCTCTTGGCTGGCTTGTGCAGCAGGATCCTTGCTAGCAGCACTCTCATCCTTGGCTCCCTTGCCTGGGCCCTTTGTCCCAGCCTCTTGTCCTCTCCACTCCTCAGCCCTCTTGTTCTCTCTGCCTGCCCTCTCAACCATTTCCTCAGCCTCTTGGATCTTCTGGCCAGCTCTTGATTTGAATGGCTTATCTGGCTTGTTATTTCCTTGTATCACAATGTTCTCCAGATCCATAGTGGGGTCTACACAATTGACTAAAACCTCATTGTCAACTCTCAGCATTCAGGACTCCTTGTAATGGTTGTGGTGTATCCTATGCTCACGATGACCTTTCTACCACAGGACCACTTGGTCAACCTAAGCAGGGGAGGCACTCATGAAGAGGCACAATGTCCCTTGTAGGCTATAGAAAGATCTGGTCAGCAGGGTGACTCCTCAGAGTTGGCTGAGGATACTCCTCTAGAGTATACTTGACTAGCGGGGCAACCCAACCAGGGTTTGCTATTGATAAAGACAGGGCTCTCACTGAGCAAAAGGGTGCTCCTCTGAGTACAGCAGAAGGGCTCTCTCCTGAGTAGACAAGCAGGGGGTGAGCAGGCAATAGGAACACCACAAGAGTAGTAAGAATTGGCTGAGGCTTTACTGTACATGGGTTGCCAATATAAATAGTGTTTAGTGAAAGGTGGCTGAGTGCACAACCAAAGATAGTAACTATCAATCAAGATGGTAGTGAGGAGAATGCATCACCCAACAGAGAGATGGTGATGGAGGAGGCAATGTTCAAATGATATCAAAGATGGGAATGCTGCGAAGATAAATGTTATAGTAATGGAATTAGTCTGATGTCATCTGAATACAGGATGACAAGGTAAGGGATGTAGACTTCCCGTGTGATTGGTCCCTCCCAAATGCAAAGAAAGAAAATAAGTAGGAGGTGACCATTGAGAAAGAAAACCATAACACTCCTCAAGGTTCCACACATTGTCAAGGATGTCCTCATGCTGCCATCCTCTTCATGTGTGTCATCACTTGACTTGTCCTAAACACCAAATATGCCATCTTCAGAGTCTTCATCATCATCAATGACATGGGTGGCAACCTTGATCTTGGTGAGTTGTTAATCCCCACTTTTCTTCTTGTGGAATGCAGCAAGATGCTCTGTCAATTTGCATTCCCAGCACTTTGGCAGATAGTTTTGCAATTGGTTCCCACTGCTGCACTGACTTCTACTTCCTCCATTCAAGCCTTCCAATGATCTGGCAGCTATCACCTTGTTCCAGTCTCAGTCCATAGTGTTGGTACACATAGGGTACTTGGCCTTTTGGCACTCTGCCTCCTTGGCTGTCACAGAGATGAAAACATTAGGATCCAACATTGTCATCAAACTGAAAAGCCATGCAGCACTGAGTTAGCTCAAGGCAAAATTGGCAAGTGAAATAGGGAGGGATTTAATAATGGTCAGATGGTAATTGTTTTCGTCAGTGTCAACACTGATGGCCACTAACTCTTTGCACTTCATTTGCAGTCCATTCAGGAACTTGTGAACATCACCTCCCTTGGTTAACCTTGATTTGAGGAATTGCATACACAGGTCCATCTGTGCATATGTGCCTTTCTCCATACATTCTCTCATTATCTCACTCCACATTTTGGCAATAGCAGCTTTCTTCCAGATATGCAGTGCAGTTGGGTCCAGGATTTGCTAAGTAAGCAAGTACTTTGCCATATATTCATCCTTCAACCATTTCACATTTTTGGCTATCTGATTTGCAATCAAGACCTGGGTAGCAGTTGCCTGATGGCTTGGGTTCACAGTGGTACCATCAAGATGGCCCCACAGTCCCTTTGCTTCAACAGTGACCTGAAGATGAAAAGCAAAAATTGCCTAGTTGGTACCTTTAACATTGAGCTCTGGAACATTACTCAAAATGGTATTGGAAGTGACAGAAAGGACAGTGGACATGGTAAGTTGTGCAATTTCCTGATTACAGCAATCAGAGCACAGCACTCATAACCTAATAGAATATCTGTGTGAGAAAGGGGAGCATGACAGCTGTCAAGATACACTACACACAGGTAAGCTTGAGTAGATAAATATAAGGGATAATCACCTCATCTCAGTCATCATGCAGTGTAACGGACTGAGGTGTCTACATACAAAGTGTAGGTCTTATATACAATATGGAATGTATTGAAGTGAGAGGGGTAAAACATAAGGTTGTGAGATATAGCAGTTAGTGAACACAGGAATAGAGAAATGCTACACTATATGCAAGGTACTGTGCATTCAAGAAGTGGGGAGTGTTTATGCACTGGTCATGGCATATGTGCATTGCTTGCACACTGGTGACTAGCTAAGCTGGATGAGGTCAGGGTGGCAGCACACTTCCTAATTCCAATGAAATTGACATGATCACTAGTATATTACATGCTGGAGCAAGTGCCTAAGTCTCACTAGGTATAGTATGCAGTGGCTAGATCTTGCTTGTGTTAAAGTCTGGTCTCTCTGGACTCAAGTCCAACTAGAGTTGTGAAGTTCTAGGGGTTAATGGAGGAGTTAGTGTAGGAGTTAGTGTAGGAGTTGGAGTGGAGGTACTCAGGAGGACATCAGCACAGGACTTATATGTCACACCTCTAAGCAGGTCCATGTCCTCATATTTTGGAGGCACAGGAGTCTGACAGGGAGGAGATGGGGTGATCACAAAATGAGAGGAGAGGTAACTTGGTTCAATATTCATACTGAGGAATAGTACAGGAGGTACATAGGAGTTATATAGGAGTGGAGTAAGCAAAGGAGGTACAAAACAGGATAAAAATAGTATCTGACAAAGATGGAGGTCATATGAAAATAATCAAGGAGATAATAAGTGATCTAAGGATCACTGATTGTCAAGGATACTAATAAGGGATGGACAAGGGATGAAAGAACAAAAGGAAGTACAAATGGGGATGATGTCTGGGAGGTTCTCAGTGAGCACAGCTGCAGGTCTGATCAGAGGAGTGGAGCTCTGAGGAGCTCTGTGCATGGTGGAGATGGAGGTGGACTAGAGGGGAACAGAGGTGACTGGAGTAGATTGGAGAAGGGGCTGGAGGAGGCAGAGATGGCTGGTTTGGCATGGATATGACAGCTTGGTCTTGTGATAGCATTAGTCGAGTTTGGTCTGGTCTCACTATGTCTCACTAGATCTTGCTAGCCCTAGTTAGGAGTGTTGGACTATTGTGGGGTTCACTAGGAGTCACAAGGATTTGCCACTTTTGCTGATGCAGCATGTGACTTACTTCCCATATCCACCAAGTACATCTGCCTGAGTATGGGCAACACTGACCTGCATCTGCACCCACACCTGCCCTATGTACCCCACCCAATACTCAGGTGGATTACCCATACCTCATCTCTCAACATGTCAATAGTAGCAACAAGAACAACAACAATCATGGCATCAGACTATTTCCAGAGTCTGTTGAAATGGCTGAATTTCATATGCCAACCCAGTCCCTTGCCAAGCTTACCACACCTGATGCCTTGACTGCTCTCTTCAAACCACATAGAGCTTCTGCACTTTGTCCTACTCAAAATCCAACCTGGAACCCATGGGCATAGATACCATATTAGTTCTGAGTCTCTGTCAAACATCCTCATGATTACTAGCTAATTTTTTACTTTGAGTCCATTTCCTCATTTACAACCCACTATAGTTACTCACACTCACTCCTTAATGGTTCCTCTCATGCATATAATGATTATATGACATTGCACATACCTCACACCCGGATCTCTACCTTAGTGACTGACCAATTCAAATGACAATATCTTCCCCTATGAAAGTTAATAAGTTTAAAGTTAGCACACTTTAAGCAAAGAGTGGTGCCTTTGGGTGAAAAGTAGTGTGCACTATGGGGAAGTGTTGCACATGATTTTTTGTGCAATCTGGACACTATAAATCCAGACACCATGTAGAACATCCAGTGGATAACAGAGATAAGTGCTTCAGGATAGTGAATGCACATCTTGAGTTAGAGACACAGGAGGCCATATATGGGGCTCAAGAAGACATTAAGAGGCATTGAGTGTGTTTCAAAGCATGGAAATGATGGAGAATACACAGTGCAATGAGCAACATCACAAAAGTTGCAGAATTATGACATTATCCAACAAGGAATGTCACACTTGTTACATGTGTGGATGTCATTGCCATGCCATGTTGACAATGCCAGGATGCCAATAGATCCTCATCTGTGTCAGGAGAGAACCTATTGTCAAAGTAGTGATATAGATATACATGTATCATATAGGGTACAATTAAGATATATGTGTGTCATGTGGAGTATGATTCAAACAGTACATGACACATAAATCTCTGAAATCTGTCATATCCATGCCTAACCAGCCATCTCTACCTCCTCCAGCCCCTTCTCCAACCTACTCTGGTCTCCTCTGTCCCCCTCTAGTCCACCTCCATCTCCACCATGCACAGAGCTCCTCAGAGCTCCACTCCTCCAATCGGACCTGTGGCTGTGCTCGCTTGGAACCTCCCAGACATTATCTGCTTTTGTCTTTCCTTTTGTTCTTTCATCCCTCCTTTGTCCCTTACTTTGCTTACTATCTCCTAGAATATTTTCATATGTTTGCTATCTTGGTAAGATAGTATTTTCATCCCGTTTTGTATCCCCTCTTGTTCCTCCATTCCTATTGAAGTCCTATGTACCTCCTGTACTATTCCTTAGTATGAATATCAAAATAAGTCATCTCTTCTCTCATTTCACAATCACCCCATTTCCTCCCTATTGGACTCCTGTGCCTCCAAAATATGAGGACATGGACCTGCTTAGAGGCACAACACATAAGTCCTGTGCCAACGTCCTCCTGAGTACCTCCACTCTGACTCCTCCATTCAGACCTCTGGTCCATCTCCTACACTAACTCCTCTGTTAACCTCTAGAACTCTGCAACTCCAGTTGAACTTGAGTCCAGAGAGACCAGACCTTAACAGTATATTCATACTCAATCCTAAGCAGGTCTCCTTTCTTTTCTCATGTCTTCATGACCTTTTATTACAGCCTCTGCATGGTGTGGCTTTGCTTTGAACCTGACTATGGACTCACTCCTGTGTCTTCTATCTTCTGTACTCCAACCTTCATTTCCTTGCTCATTACCTCTGCCTTCACTCCACCTCTTTGGCAGCCTTTTCATCTCCATTCTTCCATATCTACTTTCATGAACTCTGTTTCTCCGAAAATCCAATTCACCTACAGTGTGTCATATCCATGCCAAACCACCCATCTTCACCTCCTCTGGCCCCTTCTCCGACCATCTCTGGTCACCTCTGTTCTCCTCCAGTCCACCTCCACCTCCACTATGCATGGAGCTCCTTGGAGCTCTGCTTCTCTGATTGGACCTGTGACTGTGCTCACTCAGAACCTCCCAGACATTATCTGCTTTTGTTCTTTCTTTTGCTCTTTCATCCCTCCTTTGTCCCTACTTTGCTTACTATCTCCTAGAATATTTTCATATGTTTGCTGTCTTAGTAAGATAGTATTTTCATTCCATTTTGTACCCCCTCTTGTCCCTCTGTTTGTATTTACTGTAAGTCCTGTAACTCCTGTACATACTCCTCAGTACAAATATCAAACTAAGTCACTCTCCTCTCACTTCGTGATCACCCTATCCTCTCCCTGTCAGACTCCTGTGCCTCCGAAATACAAGGACATGGACCTGCTTAGAGGTGCGACATATATAGTAAGTCCTGCACCAATGTCCTCCTGAGTACCTCCACTCCAACTCCACCGCTTGGACATCCAGTCCAACTCCTATACTAACTCCTGCATTGACCCCTAGAACTCCACTCCTCTGGTCAGACTTAAGTCCAGAGAGACCAGACTTTAACACAGTGCTTTGGAGGCCCTTCCTTCTCCTCTTCTTTGACTGCCACTGTCCTTGGACAGTTTTAGTTACCCCTTTATTCCCTCACTACCTCCAGTTGACTCTGCCATTGGCAAGTTGCCCCTTCTTCTTTTCCTCCATTGTAGACTTTTCCTTTCTTTTGCCATTCCAGCAAATCACCTCTGACATTTTTGTCACCTCCTTGGATTCTAACTTTTGTTGGTTTTAGGATAGCCAGCTTGCCATGATACTCTGTTGAGTAATTGGCAATGAGCAGCACTTCATTCGCAATCCATACAAGATAAGCCCTCCATTACTCTGGGCTTCTTGGGCCTCTGCCTTCATGCTCTGCCCCACTGCCTCTGGACAGCACTCCAGATTTGCCACAGCATCTCAGACCTACCTTAGTCCAGTCCACAGCTGACCTCCAGTCACTTACTGGGGGAAGGCAGGACATCTCAATAGAAAAGTCACCCTGCAACATCTGACTACACCCCCAACCCTCAACATCTGCCTCCAACTCTTTTGCACCTAAGGACCACAAGTCTGAAGGTACTCTGCTTCTCCAACACCAACTCCAATACCTCTGGATATAATGGTGAAGGACCACCTCAGTCCTTTTTCTTTCCTTCCTCTCTTCATCTTCTATGTATTTTCTCTCTGATCTTCTAGATACCTTGGTAATGGACCCACTTTGGGCCATTTCATGGTACCTTTTATTTTTCTCCCTTTTGCTTTTCTATACCCAAGGACTTACATCCAAAGGTAACTCCAGCCTCACTCTGGCAGACTCTGCTCAGTCTGAACAGCCCTCTATTTTTCTCTTTTGTTTACCTCTGTACTATACTCTGGACCTGGGACCATGTCACCCTTGTTTGGGCTCCATTTGAGAGCACCCCCTGATGCATCCTTTCCTTTCCCTCATGTCCTCTTTTATGACCTTACAATTCCACCTCCAGGTCCACTCTGGACCATCCTCTCAACTCCAGTTGTGTCTGGTTGACCCTGGCCCACTAGACCCCTTCCCTCCATTTTTTCCATTTCTTCTTTGATATATTCCACTTTGTCTTCATCTTGGACTATTCCCTTCCACTCCAGTGATTTTCAGTCCATTCTGGACCACTCTGCCTTTATACCCTATTTTTCTTCTGCTCTTCTATTTCTTCCTCTTATATTTGTCATTGACAACTCCATCAACTCTGATGACCTCCAGTCCACTCCAAACCATCTGTTCCTCTTCTCCCTTTGAGCAATCCACCTCCATGGCCTTTGTGCCAACCTCTTGGGGTTCACTGACATTTGTTTAGTATTGACTCAGGTGCTCACCTTGTAACAATCCATTGATTGCTGGATTTAAGAAGCCACATATAGTCTAATGTACTCTTACAGATTGAATGCCAAACCTTCACACTCTGGGACTCTGTCCAGAATTTAATCCCAGGAGTTGCACCCTGGATTCACCCAAGGACTCCAACCTCTCTAGGTCTCATCTTGCAGACCTCTGACTGGCTTTGTCTGGATATCTCCCTGCTTTAAGGACTGACCTATTATTGTCTTTTAGCCTTTTGCTACTATTGGCATCTCTTTCTTAAATCCCCTCTGCCTAGGCACCCAAGCTTTTGGACTTTTGTGTCCAGTTCTGTGGACCTCTGCTGGACCCCTCCAGACATCTTCCCACACTATAGGACTGACCTAAGACCACTGCTAGCCTTTCCACTATTCACGGCATTTTTTACACCTTATCTTTCTGTTCTCTGCTTTACTCTGAACTTCATTTTATTTGCTTCTTTCTGTCCCTGTGCACTCTGTTTTTGCTCTCAGTTCTACTATGCACAACTCTGTTACCTCTGCTACAACCTCCAACCTTTTCTGTTTTTCTCTGTTGTACTATCTCACTTTGTTTTTTTTTCACTCTGTTGTCTTGAAAGAGACATTGTTCATTAAGAAAAGACTATTTACTAGTACTACTCATCCTTCTTTCCTTCCTCTGCCCCTTCACCTCTTTCATCTGCATCTGTTTTCTCCTCTGCTTTCTCTTCCTCTGCCTCTGTTTCCTCTGACTCTAGCTCAACCTGCACCCCTGCCTCCACCAACTCTGGCACCACCTGGCATCTGCTCTTGACTTGGACCCCCTTTCCTCCCTCCAGTGCCTGGACCACTCCCTCTAGTGACTCCACTATGCAGAGGAGCACTGGGAGGAGGGTGCTCTCCAAGGTGACCCTCCCCACTCTTCCACTCACTGCCTTTGATGGCACCACTGCTGGGATCTCCATGACAGGCTGGACCCATTTCCTCTGCTTGCTTCCACATGGTGACCTCTCATCTCCCTCTTGCTTGCACACTGTGTGTGCCCTAGCGCACTGATGGTACAACATGCCCTTTGAGCCTGTCTCTGGTGCCTTGCATTCCAGCCCACATGTGACACACCTTCTGCATGCTGTGGCCTCCTCCATCATTCTCTGCCTCTTTTCCTTCTTCCTCCCTCAC
>JBBPKI010001494.1:0-12184 GCA_038089155.1 Nevesoporus exiguus
GGGTCAGGTGGTGTGCGAGGGGAGGGGGGAGAGCAGGGGCACAGTGGGGTGCATGTTGACCTTATTTATCTGACATTGGGTGCAGCCAGCAACAAAGCATGCCACAAAAGAGTGCATGCCAGGCCACCAGTAATCACAACAGAGGTGATTGTAGGTGTGGAAGAGGCCTTCATGGCCTCCAGCTGGGGAAGAGTGCAGTTCAGAAAGGAGGGGATGGTGCTCAGAGGGGGGAATATAAAGGTGGCCCTGAAAATATAGGTGAGGGTGGTTGAAGGTCCAATCTTGGAGGGAGGAATGTGGGAAGAGAGGCAAGGATTGGTCCATGGCAGCAATGGCTTTGAGGACAAGCGGGTTATGTGAAGAGAATGAACTGATTTTGGCAGAAATGGAGGCATCAAGAAGCAAGATGACGGTAGGATCTGTGAGAATGGGGTGAATGTTGTCATGAGAGGTGTCGACCTCATGGCAGCAAGAGAGGGTATCAGCAGGGGAAGCAGTGGTGCTGGGGATGTTCTGCCAGACAATGTGATAATCCTGTAGGAAGAGACTCCATCGAGCCTGTCAGCAGGACAGCTTTTGGGGGGCATGCAGGAAGGTCAAGTTCTTATGATTGGTAAGTACAGTGACAGGATGAGCAGTACCAAGGAGGTATTGGCACCATTCTTCAAGAGCATCAATGACAGTGAGCAGTTTGCAATCATAGATGTCATAGTTATGCTCAGCGTTGGTGAGGGTGTGGGAGTAGTAGGCACAGGGGTGACTATCCCTGTTGGTATCCTTCTGCATGAGGACTGCACCAACAGCGATAAGGGAGGCATCAGTCATAAGGAAGAATGGTCAGTCAGTGTTGGGAGAGCAATGACAGGTGCAGAGGAGAAAATCTGTTTGAGCTGGTTAAAGGCTACTTGTTGGGGAGCTTTCCACATCCATGGCTGGGCAGTTTTGGTGAGGGCATTCAGTGGAGCAGTGATGTTGGTGAAGTTGGGGATAAACTTTTGGTAGAAATTACAGAAGCCAAGGAATAAGCAGACCAACCACACATTCTGGGGTGAACACCAAGCAGAGATGGCCACTAGTTTAGTGGGGTCCATATGGACACTGCCATTACCAACTATTACCCTGAGGTATTCAATTTCAGGGGCGTCAAATATGCACTTGGACAATTTGAGGGTGAGGCCATGTTCACAAAGGCAGGTTAGTACTCGCCAAGTTTGAGTGATATGGTCATCCAAAGTAATGGAGTGGAGTCCCAAGTCATCCATGTAGATCTCTAACCATCCTTCAGGGGTGATATCGTGAAATATCCAGTTCATGAATGCTTGGAATGTTGGTGGCAAATTACATTGGCCAAAGAACATAACCATTGGTTTGTAAAGACTGAGGGGGCAAATGAATGCCACCTTCCATTGATCTTCCAGCTTGATTCTAATATTGTTATATCCCCACTGAATGTCGAACTTGGAGAAGAACTTTGAATTCTTCATTTGATCAATGAGGCTGGAGATTCAAGGAAGGGAATAGGTGTTTTTGACAGTATGTTCATTCAGGTATCTATAGTCCTAACATGGATGTACTGTTCAGCACAAAGAAAAGAGGGGATGCTTGTGGGGATTGGGACTTGACAATCTGTCCAGTTTGAAGATGTTCCTCAATAAACGCTTTGCATGCCTCCATTTCCGCTGGATTTAAGGAGTAAGCCTTAGCTCTTTTTGGGATAAAAGAATTGTTGAGTATGATTGCATGGTCATATGGGCAGTGGGGAGGAAGTACATCATGGTTCTTTTCTTCAAATACATCGGCGAAGTCAGAATAGGCTGGGGGGAGGGTAATCTCTTCTTTAGGAGTGTTCTGGGCTAATTCTGTGGCAAGGGTGGTTTTACAGATAGACTCAGCATCAAGCCATTCTTGTCAGGCAGTTAATTCCTTGCTGATCAGGTAGTTGGGGTCATGCCCCAACCATTGTACAAGATATCAATCTGCTATTGGATTGAGCATTTTGATGGTATCATCAGGGAGAGTGATTGTTCCTGTTGTCCAGTCAATCTGTGGATTATGGGATTGAAGCCATGTCATCCCAAGGATGATCTGGGGGCATCCTAGTCCTATTACCATTAAGCACATGGTTTCGGAAAGGTTTGCTATGGTAGCCACTATTGTTACAAAGGACTGGATGGTCCCTTTCTGGTTTTGGGTTCCATCAACATTGAGTGCTTGTACCAGCGTATCAAGTAAAGTGGGAGTGATATGGAATTGTGTAACACAGGAAGGGTCGATGAATATTCCAGTTGCTCCACTGTCAATGAGTGCAGTGGTGTTGATGTTTTTTCCTTTAGTAAATAGTCTGATTCATATGTGGATAGATTTCTTCAATTCAGAAGTTATTACTACAGGGGAGTTCTTTCGGAGAGGGAGCATTGACTCATCTCTCCTGACTAAAAATCCTTTTGATCGTCCTCCTGTATTTCTTTGATGAAAGCAATAGACTCCTTTGGTGCTTCAAACGTATCTTTCAACTCTTTTAAGACTTCTTCTGATGACTTTCCTCCCATGATGAGAGTGTTAACATATTGGGTTAGTTCAGTCGATGGTGTGGTTGTGGTAGAGTGGAGTCGAGCTGGGTTCTTTGGTGGTTGTGGGGGCAGGGGAGTGTAGCCCAGGTGGTTCTTAGTAAAATATCCAGGCTGCTTGCATATGAAACATAGCTTATTCTCCAGGCATCTTTGGCATTCGACTGGGGAAAGGTTGAGGGTGTCAATATCCATAGCATTTGGGTCTTGAGTGGAAGTTGAATGGGAATGAAAGTTTGCCAGAAAGTTCTTTTCCCAGTAGAGTCATTCTTTGAAGAGAAGCGGGCTCTATTTGCCTCAAAGAGTTCTACTTTGGAGTACCAGTCACTGATTTTCTTAGGGATAGTTTCTAATCCTGCCATGTGGTTCCAATGGTAGCTATGAAGTCTTTTTTCAAAGAGGGCAATAAGGGCGTCATCTGCCATGATTCTGGATGTGGCGGTGAGGATACGGAACTGGGAGACGTAACTATGAAGGTTATCAATAGTAGTTTGCTGCAGGGCAACTAGTTTCTTGGTGGCATTAGCTACCATATCGGTTAGCTCAAAGGTGGTGGCAAAGGTCTTCTTGAAGTCTGTGAAGGTTCCAAAGGACAGGGGGTTTTTGCCATTGCTTCCTGTTGGCAGACAGTGGCCCAAGCAAGTGCAGAGTCTTTCTTCATAAAAGAAAGAGCAAAGGCGATCCTTCTAGTGTTGCTATTGTATATTTCTTCATTGATCAAGAGGTATGTTTCTACTGTGAGCATCCATGACTTGGCAGTGGAAGGTTCCCCATTGTAATCAGCAGGGGCCCCAATTTTTATCTCAGTGGGTTTCGAAGTCATATTGTCATCTTCTTCACTATCAGATGAGTTTGGGGAAGGTGACTGTTGTGGTGGGATAGGGGGAATATGCTGGGTGGTTTGGGTTGAGGCAGGCAGTTGGTATTTGGATATAGGGAGAGGGATGGAAGTATTACGTTCAGGATGGCGAGTGATAGGTTGGGATGGGGCAACCCAAGGATCTGTGGGGCTTCCTGGTCCAATGGTGGGTTCAGGTTCTTCTACTTCGATGGGTTCAGGTTCAAGGGATTCTCCTCAAGCTGCAGCTCTTCTGAGAGAAAGTTCTAAAAAGGCGTTGTGATGCCGAGATATTTCTGGGGGGTGGTTTGGATTTGGTGATCCAGTAATCCTTCATGAAGACGTCTTTATGCGGGGGGTTCACCCTTCTCCAATGATAGGAGGGGTGGAGGGAAAGCTAGTGCTTTTGTTATGTAGCACATTCCATTGAACTGCTACCCATCCTATACTTCATGAGGAGGCACTCACAAAGAGGCACAACGT
Source organism: Nevesoporus exiguus (assembly GCA_038089155.1). Taxonomy (NCBI): domain Eukaryota; kingdom Fungi; phylum Basidiomycota; class Agaricomycetes; order Boletales; family Boletaceae; genus Nevesoporus; species Nevesoporus exiguus. The sequence goes on from JBBPKI010001494.1 coordinate 3,889, forward strand.
CTCATGGCAGCACAGAGACAGTTTGAGCAGAAGCCTTGTAGGCAAGACGGTGAGAGCGACAATGTTCTGGGAATGCGTAGATTGCATAGCACTAGCTTAAGGTACAGGGCTGGCTAGACTATCATTTATATAATAGGAACAAAAGTGCACAGACCAACTTAAGGGCAGATGTGGAAGGTCATGGAAGTAGAAAGAAGGTATACAGATATGGTAAGTGGATCACACGCTCGTATGAGAGAACAAGCTTAGGAGGTGCAGTCCAAAGATGAAATATGGAATCAGAGCAACTATTGTAGAAGGTGAAGAGTCAGTGCTTCCGGCAACTCAAAAGAGACAAGGAACTTGAGAAAACAAGCATGGTGGCATGGATAGCGAAATGGAACGACAATGATGATAAGTAGAAGTCCACATATAAGGGAAATGAATGTAACAGATGGCATTCACTGTGTGGGTTGTGGTTGCCCTACTGGAACACTGTTCTTTCCACAGGGATCAATATGATGAAATGTGAGACAGTATGGTAAAGCCTGTTGCATGGCCCTTCTAGTACATGTATACCTTGGTCCAGAGGATGGTGGATTGAGAGAAGTGGCAGGTGGCTGCCCTAGGGATGGAACATGTATAGGAGACCATACATCACACTGACCATCATTGATGTCATGCTCTTTCTTTTGGAAGTATGGAATGCATTACTCTACAGTAGTGCTATTTACATGACAATGGGCTTGTAGGTGCTAACCATTGTACTATTCTGCAGAGTTGACCTTGTTTTTTATGTATCACTGGTCCTTTTTGGATATAACTCATTGGATTGGCTTGATTTTGACCAAGTTGTTTGTCCAAAACAGATTGGAAGGTGTAATGATATTGCTTTCTTGTGATTGACCTCCATCAACTGCATGGTTCAAGTGATAGAATATACATGCTAGAAAGGGGAATGTGATAGCTGTCGAGAGACAAACTCAGTCATCATGTGGTGCAATGGACTGAGGTGTCTACATGTGAAGTGTAGGTCTCATATATGATATGGAATGCACACTAAAGTAAAAGGGGTAATGTATAAGGTTGTGAGATATGGTGGTTAGCATACACAGGAATAGGGAAAAGTTATTATACACTCGAGGTACTGTGTATTCAAAGAATGAAGAGGGTTTATGTGCTGGTCGTGGGGTATGCATATCGCTTGCACACCAGTGACTATTCAGGCTGGATGAGATTGTGGTGGCATTGTGCTTGCTAATTCTAATATTGGTGATGTCCATGAATGTTGGTATCATGGTGGTTCAATGCAAGAGAGGGTTTGAGTATGGTTCGTGATCCATGACTAGCTTATTTAGTCCACCTCCAGGTTCAAGTGGTGGTGAAAGCAGTCTGGTTTGAGTTCACATTGGATGGAAGTGCAAATGAATATGAATCCCCAAAGGTGTCTACACCCATTACGGCCACTAAAAAGTGTCTGAGCTGGCTTCTAGATGGTCCTGTGGAACTTGGGATTTGGAGACTTGAACACAGGAATGTTGTTCCATTCCTGGGTACTGCATATGGGTTTGGAATGCATGGTTCCATGTTGTTGGTGTCATTGTGGATGCCCAATGATACTCCATATAATTTCCTCTCAAAGCATGATGGTAGCATAGGTGTGGTACACCAGCTCCAGCTAGTGGGTTGTTGTCATATCCCATGCCATTTCATCTATCTCCAACCCCTTTGGCCCCAACTGTTATGATTTTATCCTTGCACCCTGGACTTCTCCTTATTTCCAAAAGCATCCCTTTCATGTACCCGCATCCGCATGTTAAATATGTACAATTCCTAGTCACTTTCTCACTGGATGAGTTGGACTACTCTTTCACCATTTCCATTCTTACCTAGTTATCTTCTTAAAGGACATTACCTCCTAATAGCATTCTCTTGCATGCTGTCGTGATCCACCTAGTCATTCCGCAGTTATTCCTTCACATTCTTCTCTTTTCCATGCCTACCCTTCATCTTGGTCTGTGCACGCATTACAGGACTATAAATAGCTACCTGCTTGTAAACCCCAAGCTAGACCTGCACAATTCCACCTCCTCTAGTCTGGACTTGTCCTTGCCTGAACAGTCGCCTCAACTGTTCCCTCTTGCCTCTTTGCTCATTGTGAGATATTGTGCCTCTTTGTGAGTGCCTCCTCACAAAGAGCTCTTGTTGTCTGCAGTCCAGAAGGACATGCTCTGTAACAAACGGTCTAGCTTTCCCTTTTCCCCTCCTGCCAATGGAGTAGGGAACCCCTTGTCAAAAAACGTCATCACTGTTCTGAAGAATCACTAGGTCGCCTAATCCAAACCATCCTCCTGAAATACCGCATCATCATAATGCCTTACTTGAACAAGCACTCCAAAGAGCTGCCGCTAGAGGAGAGTCCTCTGAGCCTGAACCCATCAAAGTCGAAGAACCAGAGCCTACCATCAGACTTGGTAGTTCTTCTAATCCTTGGGCTGCACCTGTCCCTCAAGTAGTACATTGTCCTGAGCACAACACCTCTGCTGCTCTACTGCTTTCAACATACTCTGCTCCTACCCCTGTCATCCCTATCCAACCTATCCATTCACAACCACCTCATTGTCCTCCTTCCCCAGACCCATCTGATAACAAAGACTCTGATAAAGAAATGTCTTCCAAACCCACTAAGATCAAGATCAGTGCCCCTGCTGATTATAATGGAGATGCCTCCTCAGCTGAGTCTTGGATCCTCTCAGTCAACACCTACCTCCTTATCAACAAAGAAATCTACACCACCGACGACAGACAAATCACTTTTGCCTTATCATATATGAAGAAAGATTCCACCCTCACCCGGGCTACTGTCATCTGCCAGGAAGCTATGATCAAGTCTCCCCCTTCCTTCAGATCATATAAAGACTTTAAGAACGCATTCCAGGTAGCCTTCAAACTTGTAGACTCTGCTGCTGACGCTATGAAGAAACTTGTTGCCCTGCGACAAAACAATGTCACTGACCTGCATAAATATTGTATGTTGGATTTCCGTATCCTTTCCACTACAGCTGCCCTCACTAATGACCTCGCCCTCATTGGCCTCTTTGACCAAGGCCTTCACCAATACCATCATTCCAAGATGGCTGGACTAGAAACTTTGCTGAAGAAGATCTCAGAGTGGTACTCAAAGGTTGAGCAATTTGAAGCCAATCACATTTGAATGGCTCCCAGAGTTCCCACCACTAGAACCACCCCAACTCACACTTTTCCCCAAAGGTCTTTCACCCCTCGCACCCCCACAAGGGATCCCAATGCCATGGATATTGATGCCCTGAACCTATCTGCTGATGAACGGAAGTGCTGCCTAGACAACAAGCTGTGCTTCATCTGTAAGCAAAGTGGCTGCTCCACTAAGAACCATCCCAATCAGTCGACTTCTTTTCCATTGCCTCGTCCCCCTTGCAACCCCAATAGGATTTGTGCTGTGCAGACACAGCCTAACCAGAAGCTGATGCAATACATCAACTCCCTCACTGCTGGAGGGAAGACTAATGAACAAATCCTCCAGGAGTTGAAGCAAAGCTTTGAACTTATGCAGGAATCTATCACCTCCATTACTGAAATAACCGAGGATTTTTAAGAAGGAGAGATGAGTCGATGCTATCTCTCCATAGTATTGCCCATGTAACTTTATCATCTGAATCAGAAAAGTCTATTTGCATTCACATCAGACTCTCCCATGGGACAAAAACCGTTGACACCACTGCACTCATTGATTGCGGTGCTACCAGAACTTTCATTGACCATAGACTAGCCAAAAGACTTGGTCTTCCTTTCCACCCCCTTGTCAAATCCATCCAAGCCCTGAATGTAGATGGGACTCCCAATCAGACGGGAACAATCCACTTCTACTCCAATGCCACTGTCATTTTTCCAGAATGAACAGAAACCCTCCACTTCATGATTATAGGCTTGGGACAACCCAAAATCATTCTTGGAATGAATTGGCTAGCAGATCAAAATCCTACCATCGACTAGAAGAACAGAACTCTCTCCTTTCCTGAAGAACCCCTCCCCATGAATGACGACACCTCTGAACGATATCTCCTCTGATGGTCAGGACTGGATGATAACCAGAATATTGAGTCAGGACTGGTAGAAAGGAATACCTGGTTATCTGCTGAGACAATATGCAAGACTACCATTGCCACAGAGATTGCTCAAAAGGATGTCAAAAGAGAAGTCACCCTCCCAGAACCATATGCTGACTTCTCAGATGTCTTTGAAGAAAAGAATCATGACATCCTCCCCCCTCATTGCCCTGATGATCATGTTATTGAATTAAAGGACTCCTTTTTTCCAAAATGAGCCAAGGCTTATGCTCTAAACCCTGCAGAAATGGAAGCTTGTAGAACTTTTGTCAAAGAACATCTTTGCACAGGGTGTATCGTTGAATCCAAGTCACCTCAAGCATCCCCTCTCTTCTTCATCCCAAAGAAAGATGGATTGCTTCGCCCTTGCCAGGATTACAGGTACTTGAATGAACATACTGTCAAGAATGCCCATCCACTCCCCCTCATCTCCGACCTCATCGATTGAATGAAGAATTCAAGATACTTTTCTAAGTTCAACATCCGCTTGGGATATAACAACATCCGCATTCATGAAGAAGACCAGTGGAAAGCTGTGTTCATCACTCCTCTCAGTCTTTATGAACCTACTGTTATGTTCTTTGGACAGTGTAACTCGCCACCAACTTTCCAAGCTTTCATGAACTGGGTCTTCTGAGACATCACCCCTGAAGGATGGCTTGAGATCTTTATGGATGATCTTGGAGTTCATTCCTCTACCCTTCCTGATCATATTGATCGCACTTGTCAAGTTCTAGCATGACTTTGAGAGCATGGGCTAATGCTCAAACTCTCCAAATGCACCTTTGATGCTCCAGAGATTGAGTACTTAGGGATCATTGTAGGGAACAGACAAGTATGCATGGACCCAGTCAAGCTCTTGGCTATTGCCAAGTGGCAACCCCCATCCACCGTCAAAGCTGTTCACTCTTTCCTTGGTTTTTGTAACTTCTACCAAAAGTTTATCCCCAACTTTGCTGATATCACTGCCCCTCTTAACCTCCTCACCAAGAATGCCCAGCCTTGAATTTGGCAAGAAGCCCAGCAAGCTGCATTCCTCCAACTTATGGACATCTTTTCCTCCACCCCTGTTCTCACTCTTCCAGACACTTCCAAACCTTTCTTCCTCATGACTGACATCTCCCTTATCACTGCTGGAGCTATCCTTATGCAGAAAGATACTAATGGTGATTCCCATCCATGTGCCTACTACTCTCACACTTTCAATGATGTGGAATGAAACTATAACATCTATGACAGAGAACTCCTAGCTGTTATCGATGCCTTGGAGGAATGGTGGCAGTATCTCCTTGGGACTGAACATCCAGTCACTATTTTTACAGATCATAAAAACCTCTCCTTTATGAAAGCCCCTCAGAAGCTCTCCTGTTGTCAAGCCCATTGGAGCCTTTTCCTTCAGGAATACCATCTCCTCTGGACTGTTCTTCCTGGAACAGCTATGACCCCCACAGATGTGCTCTCCCATTGTCATGATGTTGACACTTCTGCTGACAATATCCATCCCATCCTCTCCACCCTGGAAACATCTCCACACTAGACCTCACGCTTACCTCCAAGATTGCCAGCTCCTTGGCCACTGATCCCCTTGTCCTTGAGGCCTTACATGCCATGGAAAAGTCTCTCCCCCTCTTCCCTCAGTCCTCCCTCGCTGATTGGCACTATGACGCTCCGCACCTTTATTACAAAGGTTGTCTTTTCATTCCCCCTGATGCTCATTATGAGCTTGTCTCCTCCCTTCATTCCTTGCCCAGTGGGGGCCACGAGGGCCTCTTTCACACTTATGCTCACCTCTCCAGGGATTATTGGTGGCCCAGTATGCACTCATTCATCTCTCGCTTTATCACTGGATGTGCTATTTGCCAAACCTCCAAGCTGAACACCCATCCCACTGTCCCACCTCTTTTGCCTCTTTCCACCTCTGCCATGCACCCCTTCCAACAGATCTCTATGGATCTTATTATGGATCTTCCTCTTTCCAATATGTTTGACTCTATCCTGGTTGTGGTCGACCATGGCCTTACAAATGGGGTAATCCTCCTCCCTTGCACTAAAAACATCTCCGCTGCCAGAGTTGCATTACTCTTTTTCAAGCACATCTTCCCTAGATTTGGTCTGCACAACTCCTGTATCTCTGATAGAGGACCTCAGTTTGCTTCCTCCTTTGCCAAAGAGTTAGCCAGACTCCTTCAGTATAACATAAAACTCTCTTCTGCTTACCACCCACAGATGGATGGCCAAACTGAGAGAGCCAATCAGGAGCTTGAAGTCTATCTTCGGATCTTTTGCCAAGGATGCCCTGGTACCTGGAGTACCTTACTTCCTACTGCAGAATTCTTCCACAACTCCGCAGCACACTCATCAACCCACCAATCACCTTACTACCTCATGATGGGGTATGAATCTAGAGCTTATCCTCCATTAGGAAAGTCTTTTGTCCCTTCGGTAGAAGAACGTCTTACCACCCTTGCTGAGGCACGGAAAGAAGCACTGGCTGCTCATTCCACCACTCAACATCTTATGAAGGAGAGACTTTTCACCAAGTTCACGCCATGGAAGGTTGGAGATAAGGCCTGGCTTGAAGCCACAAACCTCAAACTTAGGTACCTGTCAAGGAAACTTGCCCCCAAAAGAGAAGGACCCTTTGAGATCACTAAGGTACTCTCCCCTGTGGCATATCAGCTGAAGCTACCCCCCACATGGTGCATCCATGATGTTTTCCACCCCTCTCTCTTATCCTCCTATCGGACCACACCGGAGCATGGCCCAAACTTTATCCCTGCACCACCAGATCTTGTGGATGGCAAAGAAGAATATGAAATTGAAGCCATACTCTCTCATTAGGGTTCAGCTAATCACTGCCAGTATCTGATCAAGTGGAAAGGGTATCCCACTTCAGAAAACACCTGGGAACCTGAGCGAAACCTTTGTCATGCCCCTGTCCTTCTTAGACAATATAAGAGCTCCCTCCACTCTTGAGTGATAATGCTCACTCCCCACCAGATCCTCATCATTGCTGCAATCTTTGCCACTATATCTCTTGCCGCCATTATCACCATACTTATCATCATCCTTGCTTCAATACCACCATCAAATGTGCCACACCACACTTGAGTCATGACTTCCATCGCATCTCTGACTTCACTTACCACTTCATTGCCACTCCATCACCCTAGCTCCCCAGATGTCCCTAGATCCCTGTCTGCTGTAGTGCAAACCCCATGGGTTTCCATTTCCCCTCCGCATTTGCATCAAAGGGAGATCCCTGACTGGGCCTTGGAGAATCTCTATCCATCGACCTTATCTCATTTCCAAAGACTTGCCATCTATGCCCACATTCTAGACCATCCCCAGCTCTTGACTATCACCGAAAGCATTCCTCTTTTTAGACGTTCTCTCCCTCTCTTGGAGGCCATTTTATTCTTTCATCAAACTTGTTCTCTTTGGTTGTTTAGCCATTCACCAAGACTCTTATCCCCAAACCCCAATTTTGCTGCTGCACAAGCTGCCATGCTTGATCAGCTCTGCCTTTGCGCCCTGGATCTGATGGACCATCACCAGTTTGGACGGATTATCTCTGCTTTCCCTCCTGGTGCCCTGGGAGATTTCCCACAGGCCATCTTGTTCTCCCTTAATGAGATGGATCTCAATGACTATTTAGATACCAAAATCCTGACTGCTTCCCAGCAATCCCCACCCATCACTCGCCCTACCACTCCAGAAAACCCACTACTGGTTTGTCTCTCTGTACCATCCATCGCACCTCCACCTGGCCTTACTCTACCATCCAATGTCCATGTCTGAGACCTCCCCACTGGTGTTACTATTCTCTCTTCCCCAACCAGAGTCCTCCCCATCCCCCCTGATGTCCAGGCCTGTCTTGCCACCATGGATCTCTCCAGACATCAGTGCTACACCTGTGGAAGATATGGACATTTGTGGTGGAGCTGTCCACAGTATCACTGTCCCAACTGTTCCCTCTACACCCCTGGACACCCAGCCTCCTGCTGTCTCACATCCCATTGCTCTGCATGCAATCGCTGGGGACATGTGGCCAAAGCATGCCCATCCCTCCAATGTGGCCTTTGTGGAGCTGTTGGACACACCATCCCAAACTGCCCCTTTACTTCTGAGGACTTTAATGACAACCAGCTGGTATTCAACAGTGAGGATTC
>JBBPKI010001495.1:0-12182 GCA_038089155.1 Nevesoporus exiguus
TCTTATCTTCCTGACTATCTTGGATGATACACAATGCATCGACCCACAGGAACCGCTCACCAATCTGACGAGTGAGCTGAATGGCATCGACGATTGTAGCTGGTAGAATGGATTCCTTGAGCCCAGAAGGACAGCCCCGCACTCCTGCATTCGCTGTCGTTGTCCAATAGTCTTCGCCCGATCCCCCCCAAACGTAGCTGAGAGCTACGTAGCGGCAGTTCTGACCCGCACGAACCAGGGTCATCCGGACTACGTCCACCATCCGCACACATTCAGGCAAATCCTCCTGCCCAGACTTCCACCAAATGACTCTGCACGCATCTCCGTGTGCGTGCTCGCATAGCTCCATCCATCTTTTGATCAAATGAATGTCAACCATGTCCCCGACTCTGCGCCCATGGAGATCTTTTGATCGAGCGACCTTGCGAGCATCTTCCTCTAACAAATATACATCCAAGTGAAGAGCCGCCTTGGCAGTCATCAGAGCGATCGTTATGTCCAATGGGCGAGAAGCGTGGAAGAACAAATGGTGGGCTCGCTTCCTCTCGTCGAGATTGGGTATCAGAGTGCCGCAAGCGTGAGAAGATAGTGAAATGGGAATTTCCTGGACATCTGCGCTAGGAAAGTCGTCAAGACGCCATCGACGCCGAACGAGGTCCGTGATGAGATGACAAAATGTGCAGTGATCGCTCTTGTTAGTTATGTCAAGAAGAGTGCCCAGGGAGACCATCTTTGCCTCGGGAAGGCCATTGTATAGTATTTCTCTGAAGTTTAAGGCAGCACATGTCGTGCAGAGTGCCGTGTCTGGGTGAGACACAGTGACTGCGCCAGTGAACACGGATTGGAGTTTTTTTCGAAAACGTTCAGTTATTCCGGACATTGACACCGCAGCGTGACAGTGACAGTAGAAGCACAACGGGAGAGGGATTGGGGGATTGCGTGGCTCGATCCACGATCGCGCCTATATACAGGGTAAATCAGCTGGCACTGAGATTAATCCTTTGCAGCACTAGGATTTCGGTCAAGGCCTGAAAGATGAAGAAAGTACACACCTTACTAGGACGTCCGTATGATGTCGGCGACGCCAAACCACGAAAATCGTGAACAGGAAAGTATGAGCTTTTCAGGGTGTAAGCATTGATGAATGCGTGGTGGTAAGCAGTACTTACTCTGCTACGCAGGCAGTGGTTCAATCTAACCTCTCCGACAAGTAGCCTTTGGAGTTGCTGGCATGATCTGACTCCGATAAGTTACGTGGCGGTCCTTTCACACACTGATAGCTGGTGTAAACTACATACCATTCCCTCCACTGGCAGCGACTTCGGCACTTTCACAAAAACTTCTTTTTTGTCCCCACAATTATCTTGTATCTACTATCTAAGCTGAGTACCTTCGAGCTCAAATGAACGAAAACAGTGCAGAAATGAGAGAGATAGCTGATTGTTGACTGTCACGCTGGGCTGTTGCCCTGTTCCAACTCCGCAGCGAGGCTTGAGAAAAACTTAAGGCCTGCCGAGAGTGTGCCGAGCCCCTGTGCTCAGGCTCCATGACGGGGTTGTTTCTCCTTCGCCGGATGAGTGGTCGAAGCAGCCAACGAATAGGTCCGCAACAAGCAACCTCCGATCCTACTTACGAGTCACGGATTCAGGCAGCGGTGGCAGGCCTTGCAAGTGGTCTTTATACTAACGTTTCCAAGGGTAGTTTACGTTCACGGCCTGTTTGAGGAAGTCCGAAACGCCTACAAGAGAGATTTTAAGTGTGATATAGACGCGGAGAAAGACTAAGGGAATCGCATTCGCCCAGAAGACCAGCTTCGGCCATTTCCTGGTCGGTGAATGGAAAAGTTTCTAAGAAAATACCGGTTAGAGTGGAACAGAGGAGGGAAAAGACGGTACGAGTCACTTATTCATGTTGAAACTGTTAACGCATGCAGATGAGAGTGTTCAGCAAGTTTGGGGAGTGAGACATACAGTGGTTTGGGGATGAGAAAATACAGTCATCCACTGGCACTTGAACCACGGTATGCACTGACGTCAAAGATGTCGGTTAGGTGCTCAAGCGCTCATGCAAATCCCATCGGCACAGCATCGGCACAGAGGGACGTCGCTTACACTCCGAGACATGGCAGCCTCCCGTGCCTGTGATCGTACATGGCAACATTTCATCTTGAGGAAACATCAAAATCGCAAACTCGGCGACAGTGAGACTTTACGACATGAACCTCTATTACGTACTGTGAGAACAACACGAGATGCTCATAGTGGATAGGTGATGGCTTTACGGCGGGCTAGCCGAGTAGTAACTTCAAGTCCGCAAAAGCGGGTTACACGATGGCGCAGTTGGAAAAGCAGTTCAAGTCAACCACGGACAATGTGGTCGCGCCACCAGAAGAGCGGGACGACCTTATCCTTCTCAGAGAAGAAAATAGAAAGACCGCAGAACGCCATGTCGTGCGTAAACTCGACATGAGGTTGATGCCTACCGTCGTCGTCATCTATTTGATGAATTACCTCGACGTGAGTCGATCCACTTTCACGGCCTTGTGGTGTTTGACAGGCTCAGATAATCAGCGTGTGGCCATCACCGCCGCAAGGCTTCAGGGATTAGAAGCAGACCTTGGTCTGGACGGTGTGCCTGCTGCCCATTCATCGCAGATTCGTGTCTGAGTTTAATACAGACGTACAATATGAAACCGTGCTTGCAGTCCTCTATGCTTCCTACGCCCCTGCGCAGATCCCTTCCAACATAGTACGTCTCGAGCGGACATTTTCTGCCCTATTTTAATACTCAGCCTGGACATAGATCCTCGGTTACATATCTAGGTCAGTATGTCGTGATTATATCATGCTTACGATGGACCGACGGCGCCCACATGATGTCAAGACCGTCGTTTTACATTGCAGCCTGCGTCATGGCCTGGGGTTTAACGAGCGCGCTGACAGGAGTCGGTCATATCTTGCTTAAGATTGTGGCATGTCGTTCAGACCCGTTTGCAGATTACGAAAAACTTTACTGGAATCGTTACTTGTCGTATATTCATCGGGCTCCCTGAGGTATGTAGTTATGCCGTCACTTTCACTGCCAAGTTCAATTATCATTTGAAGGCGGCCTTCTATCCGGGGTCAATGTACTTATTGTCGAGATGGTACACCAAGGAGGTAACATTACCATCCAGCTATCGCTTCTCTTTGTTTCTCTCACCTCACGTGCTACATTCATAGGAACTTGCACTACGCTCGGCCATCTTATTTGTTGGCCAGTTGATATCCAACGCTTTCGGTGGCGTAAGTCCAGTCTCCCTCTAGGAAACTTTGCAGACCACATTCTGTTCCCAGTTTATAGCGGCAGGAATTCTTGGAAGTATGCAAGGAAAACTCGGCGTCAGTGCATGGAGATGGTAAGTAGCTGACTCTCCATGATACCGATGCTCATCTATGGACCTTCTAGGTTGTTCTTTATCGAGGTGCTCTCTGATTACCTATCCTGGGTCACCACTGATAGGACCGTTGTTATACGCGTGCACAGGGCGCCATCACAATACTCATTGGGCTGTTGTCTATGTACGTGGCCCATGGATAAATGTGTTTCGAAGCCTCATCGTTTCCATATTTCAGGTGGCTTCTCCCGGATCTCGTGAGTATCGAGAAACTTCATTTTATTTATTTATCAACTTCTATGTTTCCTTCGCCAGCCCCATAATACACGATGGATGTCTCCTTCGGAACGCCGCTTGGTGCAAGTGAGGCTCGCTGAAGATGCGGGAGAAGCTGATCAGAATTCCTCCGAGGCAACGTGCGTGTTTGATTAGCTGACGTGTTCTTTGAATTAATTTTCCGTTGCGATGCCATAACGTGCAACTATTGAATATTGCCTACAGGATGCTTGATGGCTTCAAGCTCGCTATCTGCGATGTCAAGGTCTGGATATTCATGTTCATGAATTGTTCTCTAGGCATAGGAACAAGTTTTACCAATTTCTTCCCTACGTTGGTCTCTAATGCGTGCAATATGCTGTTGTGATGCCAATGAAATTCGTTTCCTAGGTTGACCGCAACTCTTGGTTACAATACGACTGATACCCTATTGATGACTGCGTGAGTCCAACACATATTTATTTGACTCTTCTCTTACTGGCCACGCTGCAGGCCTCCATGGATATTCACTTCAATATGCTGCATAATCAATGCATGGAATTGCGGCGAGTAATATATCTCTAAATACGAGTCGGCCCTCACCTCGTGTCACGTAGATCGAACCGGAGAACGTTATTTCCATATTGCAGCTTGGTGGTGGGTCACATTCATAGGTTATATTATTGCCTTAGCGACCACGTCCACCGGCGCAAGATACTTTTCACTTTTCTTGATGTCCTCTGGTTTATGTGGTACGTCCGATATGCAGCATATACCTACAAGGTTCTGAAGTACAGATAGGAGCCGGGCTAATCTTGAACTGGATCTCGAATGCGATTCCCCGTCCTCCTGCAAAGCGATCGGCGGCAATGGGGCTGGCAAATGGATTCGGGAATCTCGCGAGCGTGTGCGTTTGTTATTTCGTGCTCCGGAGGCGAGCGTAATGGGAAGATGCTAAGTAATAGCTGACTTTTTTAGAATTGGATCATACGTATGGAAGCGCAGCTGGGGCCCGGAGTATCATCGGTCTATGATTATCGCGGTCTGCGGTCTCATTCTCGCGAGCACCTTGGGTTTGAGTAAGTTGAACTGCGCCTCTCCACACCGGTCGCGCACGTACTCACGTGTGCCTAGCCATACGGCAGATGCTGATACGAGAGAACAAACGGATGGAACTGGAAGAACTGATACTTACGGAAGGTCAGCGAGAGCGGGTAGAGGAGGCGGCCAGGTTGGGAGGTATCTCGTTCGAAGAAGCTGTCCGCCGTCGTAGGGGGTTCCGCTACCTCTATTAACTTTCGTTAGGGTATTCGCATGCGCTGTTCCGGCCGGGGGTATCAGTGGGTTTATCGTGTCGAGGCAAGCAAAATTGCGTCAAGTGTGTTTAGACCGAATCCGGCGTGTCAGCAGATTCGGATGTGGGTGGCAAACCGGAACCTGAGCCGACGGTCAGCGTGTACACCAAAGCCTCACTGTACGCGGACAGGATGCGCACATGGAGCCATCTAGTCGTGCACTCGCATGTCCAAAGGTCCCCTTTTCCGTTCTCGTAGCGTACAGCAGCCAAGCGAGCCGCGCAATGACGTCATGCACATGGCTCCTATAAAAGCTGGAAGTCGGCCCTCAACGGTTAGAAACGAACCGCAGATACGGCCATACACGTTCGCCAGCAAAACGTCGATAACGATGCATCCATCTTACATCTCGCGCCAGTCTTCTCGAGATTCATTTTCCTCCAGATACTGGCATAACCAACCAGGAAGGAACAAAGTCGTGAGCCGGCTTCATCACTCGTCTTACGGGATAGATGTGTAATGATGGCGCCGCTTGATAGATTATAGCGACAACAGCGCTCATCGCTGCGACAACGCTCGCCTATTATTGGGGATATCAGGACGTGGATAAGAGGCAGATCGGGCGTGAGCGTGAGTGCCGACTATTTGCTTTCTCCAGTTCAAATTGGACTTATGAGAAACGTACCGAAAATGTCGTTCAGGGGTGGCTGCTACTAGCGGAAACACTGGTGACAAACGGCACTGAGAAAGGGTTGTTGTTGCTATCTTCCATTGTCGCGATGTCGAAGGGCTTAAACGAGAAAATCTGACAGTGAAATCGGACGTTGGAACCGGTGAAATATTATGCAAACATATCAGTACTTTTTTTTCCCTTCTGTCTCTACAACGATGATTCAACTTTTGGAAGAGAGGGTTCGTATCGCTTGACTCCGAACAAATCAACTCGCCTCAGAGCATCTCACGTGCTTGGAGCTTCTTGAACATGCCTTGCCTTAGACTGATCAATCATATACCTAAGCGTCGACGTATTCTCGTCACACCTGTTTTCGATCCATCAGCACACAACCAAACCCCAAACGAAGTAAGAAACAGCTCACAAGTTCAATATCGTCTCCTGCACGTCCCCCAACGCCTTCTGCGCTGCCCGCAACACGGGCGCCATCTCCACGTTCCTATCGCGCAAATACCGCCCATGAGCCATCAACACCGCTTGGATCCACATCAGATCGAACTCGACATGCGGGCCCTGCTCGAGATGCTCCGCGATGAACTGCAATAACATCGGCACATACATCACGGGCACCTGCCGCGCCACCAGCCTCACGTCGCTCCGCGGCACGCTCTCGTACACGCGTTGCACGATCGGCTTCTCGTTTAGTCGAAACGCCAGCACGAGCGCTTTGAGGTACATGCCATCTGCGAGCACCTGAAGCACATTCTGCGGGGTAAGATCGATCGTGAGATCAAACGGATCAAACGCGAGGCTCTCGTCCAGTGCGTAAATGAGTAGCCCCTCGGTACTCGCTGCCGCCCACGCCCTTCCCGTTGGTGAGAACCGAACGCACTTTGTCCGTGCTTCCTGTCGATACTTGCGAACCGACAAGTCCCCTGCCCCACGTGCAGCTCCAGGCAACGTCGTATCCATCCGATCCTCCAGGTCGCTCGCCTCCCCACGATCATCGATCAAATCCGTATTGATCCCCGCGCTGTTCACTTTGCGGCTATCCAGAAACTCCTGCGTCCCGTCCAGCGAGAGGTTCTCCGAAATCTGGAACTTTTTGACGAGGACGGCTTCGCGGACGTCGTAAAGCACGACATACTTGCTGTTCCCGCCAGCGAGAATACATGTGCCGTCGGCGGTGTACGCCATGCTCGTAAATGCTTTCGTGGAGGAACTATTCGCGGCAGAAACCCTGTCGTCCGCTTTCCGACCACCCGAAATGTCCTTGCGTCCGTCGATGAAATTGGTCTGCTTGCTCGAGCGCGCATCGAAGAAGGCGATCTGTCCGTCGAGCGTTGAAGCAGCGATCTCGGCCCCGTCTGGGCGAAATGCCACCGATAAGACATCTGAGGACAGCGCGAGGCTCTCGACGGCTCTCGATCGGCCAAACACGCTCCATATCCGTACCGTCTTATCCCAGGAGCCGCTGGCAAGCTGGTTTACGCCTGACGGACAAAAGGCGAGCGACGATATTGGCGCTTCGTGGCCCGACAGCACATCCAAAAGCCTTCCTGTCTGCACAGACCACATGAAGACCTCGAACGAATCTGTGGAACCCGCTGCAACCACTTCTCCAGAGGGGTCGACTGCGAGCGCCGAGAACTGGACGGGCGAGGGCGATGTAAATGTGCGAAAGTTGCGGTACCGAACGAGGTCATAGGCCCGCACGGTACCGTCTAGCGAAGCTGAAAAGAGTACCGATCCTTGTTTGGCAAACGAAACGTCCATGACAGGGGCGGTATGTTCCGAAAACGTCACAAAACAGAAGCCGGAATGAACCGACCACACTTTGAGTTTGCCATCATCACCCCCAGTAGCGATCGTTTGCCCGTCGGGCGCATAGGCCAACGTATTCATATCGAAATAGTGTCCCTGTTGTTTGAGAACGTAGGATTCCGATTGCCATTCCCAGACGAGAAGCTGGCCGAGTTTCCGTGCTCCGAATGCGAGCCATTCTCCTGACGAGGAAATATCCACCGAGGAGATCTTTTCCTGAGAAATGCTGAGCGTGTGTATATTCATGAACTGGGGCATTTCCCAGATCCCAAAGACGCCTGTGGAGAAGCCAATAACGAGGAGGTTGGACGGAGGATGGAACGTCGTGCAGACAACCTTGGTGTTTGGGAGGTTGAAGTAATGTCGCTCGTGAACACCCCATCGGGTCATTGGAATGGTATCTGAAGCACCGGACGGCGTCGGTGCTGCAGGTCCGTCGTCGTCGTCGTCGGTTTCCATGTCTTGGTCCGTCTTTGCTTTCCAGGTAAACACTGCACCGTCGCGACTCACAGTATATATCTTCAAAGACATGAACCTCGAGCTGGTCATTACAACGAATCACTCACAGCATTCGACTTGGAAGGGAAATAGGCACCAATGACTGCATCGCGGTGGCCTGCAAACGTTTTCGGGCGGAAACCTTCTACCGGATTCAGAGTGAACAACCTCCCCGTCATATCCCTGGACGTAGTGACGAAACACCTAGTTGTGCACGCTGAGCTTAGCATCAGGAAATAGAGGACAAAACAAAACGCACGTCGAATCCGGAGCCCAACGAATGCTCAGGACCTCGTCGTGGTGTCCTGTATACGTCCGATGCAACACGAACGGGGCAAACTCGCGCACGAGATGATTGGGGGTACGCCAGACTTGTACGTGTGCGTCGTGCGTCACGGCGATATATCTATCGACGAGCGTCAGTGGAAGATCAGCAGGGACTGACACCCCGCGTAGCACGAAACAACCTTTACTTACTTTCCGTCCGGCGAAAACTGCACGTCTTTCACTGGTTTTTTGAAATGGATGTGGTGGAGCACAACACCGCGACGAAAGTGGACGAGCACTGCACGCCCGTCATCGTCGACGGACAGCAGCAGACGCGTATCCGGAGAGAGCGCAATGACCGAGATATTCTTTCTATTTTCGAAAGGAAGTGTTCTTGACTTGTTACTACAAAAAGAGAGTCAGGAGAAAGGGGAGAAAGAAAAGCGACTGGACGCACTTGACGAGATCAAAGACGGTCACACGGTTCCCAACAGGACTCAGCAAGCTATTCCCATCTGGAGTGAAGAGGACATTTCCCTGTCTGTAGACTGTGCCACATATATTGGAAAACTGTTCAAATGAGCCGGGACATTTGTTCGCCGATGGACACTGGACTCACTTGAAAGTTGGCCTTCATGGCCTGCAAAGATTTGCACAGCCACTCCAGCTTATTCCCCATATCATGTCAGCAGCCCTTCGTCATCAGTTACTTAGGAAGCCTTGCGGAACCAGTTCTTTTCAACGCCACGCTTCGCTACATCCAATCGAGTTGAATGAAGGATGAATCGTAACCATACAGGTAAAGTAGCACTGACGATAGTGACATCAAACAAAGGAATACATACTCAGGCTACAAAATGCAACGTAAATCGTTCATGGTATGCAAAACCAAGTCTCAGTTCAGTGACGGGTGAACCTCAATCCATACCCCAGCTGAGAATCAGCGCCACCTTAGTATCGTCTTTAAACTGGCTGTGTGCTCGCCTTCGACCCATGTCTCGAGTTTAAATGGGTTCGAATACTGTCCACAACGTGGCCAGTTCAGCGGGACCGATCACAATGTCAGACGAGGAAGAACCACGCACCCCACCATCATCGTCTACCCCAACAACACCTTGGGGCTCCCAAAGGCACCTCTGCTTGCTCTCGCACTCGCCCCCCTTTGCGCCCGCCAGCACGGGTGGTGCCCTCGGCACCACCTTCCCAGGCCCAACGCGCTTGCCCAACGTGCCCTTCTTCCCGCATCCCATCGCCCCTCGCCCCTGTACCATCGTCAGTGCATCCGACCCAGATTCGGACTCGCCTGAGCTCCCATATGACGGCGCCCGCACCACGCCCGCCCTCTCGTGCGTGACTGTCCTGGTGCTGTCGCTCGACGGAGTCCGCACCCGAGCCCCCTCGTTTGCCCCCGCGCCCGGCGTCCCAGTCACCTCCGTCCGCCGAGGCATTGCCAACACCCCACACTCGACGCACGGCACAGGCCGCGGCTTAGGCGGCCACGTATACACGCGCCCCAGGAGCCTGCTCTTCGTCTCGGTCTCTGCCCTCAGCGCCGCCGCAGCCTCCATCACTGCGAACTCGGCATCGTCCTGCTCAGTGATAGACACGTTCTTCCAGGGCTTGTCTGCTCGCGCTGAGTGTTCGGAGACATCTGCACGGGGAAGCGACCGAGGCAGGAGACAGGAGAGGCCGGACAGGGACGGGCTGGTATCGGCCCAGGATAGGCTACGCTTGGAGGCCGACGCCGCGCTTGTCCAGTACCCATGATGGGGCTCTTCGTGGTACTCCGACGGACGTATGACTGTCCCGTTCTTGGCGAACGAAAATACGTGCGGGCCGGACATCCACACCGGGTTGAAGAACGCGTCAAGGCAAAAATCCCTGTCAAGCGCGAACTTGAGAGAAGATGCGGCACGCCGTCAGCCCGGGAAAAAAATAAATCCAAAGCGCATACATACATGGACGGGTTTGGTGGCAAGTCGGGAACGTGCGTCGACATGAGTAGGGGCAGGTCCACAGTTGCGATCCCGGTAACGGCTGTATCTGGCGTCGGTGCGGGAGCGGTGAGTAGAATAGACGGAAGCGCTGCTAGTGTGCATGGTTTCCTAGCTCACTGAGCGATATTGAGGAATGAGATGGATTCGTACAGCGCGTTGAAGGATACCCGTGCCCGCTTAATCGTAAATGGCCGCGTGTGTGACAAGGAGGGAAGTATGCATGTCGGGTCGTGGCCGATACTGTCGGCCCGAGTTTTTATATCATACCATCCTCGAGTGGCACCCAGAGCAACAGTGGTCGCGGTGGGATACCATAGGCGTGACTTGCTTTGCCTTTGTGGACGGTTGATGTTCCCTTTGCCTTTGTGCGCTCGCAAATTAATCAAAACCGCGAACGTGGCACCGACACCCTTTCAATATCGTCGCGTGATCATAATAGTCTTCGGACATTAGCCGAATTGACCTCGCTCGATCGTCATGCGGACGGCATTAGATCTCCACAATCAGGTCCAGGTGGAGCGTGAAAGGATCACGTCATTCTGGAAAGCGCGCCAGCCAAAATCCAATCAAAGGGTCTTTGTGGTAGCGCGAGCGGGACCGAGGTATATCCCATCCATGATCAACATTTCCTAGCGCTCTTCGTCCTGGAGTGACCAGTTTCCTCCGCGAAACCCCTGTTTTGCACTGAAAGTCTAGCATGTATTGGAGAACGACGACCAACGGCCCGGTCATGCGCAAACCACATGGCCTCACCGAGCGGAGACATCGGGCTCTTTCGTTGACGACCACACAAAGGTAACATCCTCGTCCATCACCATCGCAATCAGGCACACACCTCCAGCGACAACCAGAGTCAAACTCTCCTTGGCACACGGAAAGAGATACCTGGTGCCTTTAATACCCGTGCGAAATGGTGTGGTTGATCTCGACGGGAGAGGTAAGGGACGCCGCGGGCTCGGAAGTAGCGGCGAAAGGGGTGATAACTGAATATGACGGTGTGGGGCAATAGACGGCGATCGTGCCATGTTTCATCGAAACCTGGATTAGGATTCGGGTGACAGGGCGCAGCAATCATGATCTGCGACAAAAGGAGCATATATGTGATAAAGCGTAGGCAGGATGGGAAGTGGAGTTATATAGGTCCATGTGTACCCGACTTGGCAAGCCTTGGCGGAGAGGGTGAGCTTGTCGTGGCAGGTTAAAAACCAATGTCACGGCCTTGGGCGATGGGATATGGTGTGAGGTAGAATACTGGTGAAAGAGAGATGCGGGCGCGCTGACAATGAGGGCAAGCGAGGAGAGGGCGCAGGGAAGATGTTGAGGGAATCAGCCCCATGTCATGGCGACCCGCTCATGTCGGAACACGTTGGACAATACTGGAAACATGGGCAATTACAGGCATGAATATCTGACGGCGATAGAATGCATTACAGACACAAACGAGTAAGAGGGTGGCAGATGGCTCACTCTGGTTTATGGGCGTGGTTGCTCTGTTTGTGTGTGAGGGGATGCTGAACCAGCCAATGTGAACACGTGAAGGTGGGGAAGGTAAGGTCAGACAGCGGGCACCGGACAGGCATCTCAAGACGAACCGTGTCGACCACGGTCGGGATGTTCTTGTAGCCGATCCTCTTCCTCGTGAAGTTGCCTTCGTCGCTCGGTCAAAACTTTCTTGACATAGAGAAAGCCTGCACCGCCCGCAAGGACCAAACTACCTATACGCACGAGCTGTCGAAACGACCCATCAGCCATATTGAGCAACCTGAAGCGATCCTCGATACGAACCGTTTGCTGGTGCATTCTCCTCGGCGTATTGGTCACCGCCTTGGGGTTGGATTACTTTGGATCCGACACGAGGTATAGTAGGATGCGAGCGCTGGTCGCCTGATCAGTAGAAATTCGAAATGATGACAGACCACGCACCCCAAAAAATTTCAAAGTGAAGCTGGGAACGCCAACTCGTACTGAAAAAAAGCCGGAATGAACCCTCTAACGGC
>JBBPKI010001496.1:0-12180 GCA_038089155.1 Nevesoporus exiguus
CAGTGTGTCGAAAGCATCTTGCTCCTAAGGTCCCCATTGCCAGGATTGGTCCTTCTTTGTTAGGTTGTTCAGGGGTTGTGAGACTTTTGAAAAGTCTTGAATGAAGCGCCTATAGTAATTGGTGAGCCCTAGGAAACTTTGGACTCCTTTGACATTTTTTGGAGTGGGCCATTCTAGGATGGCTTCCACTTTTCCCTTTTCTATTTTGATTCCTTCGGTGTTGATGATCATTCCGAGGAATTCGACTTCTTTTTGCTTAAAAAAGCATTTTTCTGGCTTAAGGAATAAGTTGTGTTCTTTTAGCCTCTTTAAGACCTCTTTGACAATGTAATTGTGTTCAGCTTCATCGTCCGTCTTCGTGAAGATCATTATGTCATCAATGTAGACTATGACGATGCCATCTAAATCAGCAAAGATCTCATTCATCATTTGCTGAAAAGATGCAGGGGCATTGCATTGTCCAAAGAACATGACCAGTGGTTTGTATGTTCTGGAATGTGAGACGAAAGCCACCTTCCATTTGTCTCCTTCTTTGATTCTTATGTTGTTATAGCCCCATCGAAGGTCTGACTTGGTGAAGAGCTTTGCCCCTTGAAGCTTGTCCACTAGTTGGCTTATAAGTGGTAATGGGTAGTTATTCTTGATGGTCCATTCATTAAGGTATCTATAATCTTGGACCAGTTGTTTCTTCCCATCTTTCTTTGGGATGAAGAAAACAGGGGACATTTGAGGGGATTGAGATGGTTGAATGTACCCCTTTCTGGTTTGTTCTTCAATGAAGCTTTTTAACTCTTGCATCTCATCCTTACTCATTGAGAATATTTTGGCCTTTTTTGGTTGAAAGCCAGGCTTCAGCTTTATTTCATGATCCCAGGGTTTTCATAAGGGTAGTTGTTCTGACTCTTTCTTACTAAATATGTCAAGGAAGTGATGGTATTCTTTAGGAACCATTTCTTCTAAAGTGGATTCCTTTGTTCTTGGTACTTCAAGGTTTTTAATGAACCAATGCACGGTCAAAGCATGCTTTAGTTCTTCTTCTTCTTCTTTTGCCAAATGGGTTCCTTGATCTGAGAGCATATAGCATGATCTTGGACACCTTGCCATCTTTACTTCTCCTTTTGTCCAGTCTATGGTTGAATTATGCTTTGCCAACCACATATACCCTAGAATCATATTGTTTTTGCCTAAGTTTGTTACTTCCGTGATTAGGCATTTGCAGTGTCCTTGATAATCTAATATTATTTCCACTTGATATGTTACTGCTCCAGTGGAATTCTTTGTTCCGTCTACATTGAAGACTGGAATTTCTTTTTCCACCTTTTGCAATGGTAATTTTACTTGATCAGCCCATTGTTTGTTTATAAAGACTCTGTTTGCACCACTGTCAAGGAGGGCCTTGCACATATTTCTTTTGTGCTTAGTGATGGGGTGTGCAATTGAGATATCCATAAGGATCTCGTATTGTACCTTTGTATTTTGTAAGAGGATTCATTCTGGGAGACTATCCTCATAAATATTTCTTTTGTTTTCTTTGACTGAATTAAGCCTGCATTCCTGTGCAGCAAGCTCCTTTTCTGGAGACCTGGTCTCGGTGGATGGTAGATGTACCCTATAAATAGGTGAAGTTGACTCTGAATCAGAGGAGTAGCATGTGGAAGAATCAGAGTCATTATCATATTCTTGTCCATATTGTACATAGGGAGAAAGAGAGGAAAAACTGTTTTTGGTGTTTAGAATATTTTCTTTCAGCTTCTGAGGTCCCAGATCCCTCAGTTGCTGTAACCTTTTCCCACCTTCTTCATTTCTGTGTCATGAAGATCAAAGAAATAAGCCTTCATGGCTTCAAAGTCCATCTCTTTGATTGCCTTCTCTCCTGCTCCTTCTTCTTTCTTCTCTTCCTTCTTCTCTTCTTCCATTGCCCTTATTTGTGGCCTTCTTTGAGGCACTTGTGCTCTCCTTCTGCAATTCATTTTATGCCCTCCTCCTAAGAATTTGCACTTGGTGCATTCTTTCTTTGGATTGGGACAATCTCTGGCAAGATGTCCTTCCTTAGTGCAGTTAAAGCACTTGGAATTTTTATTGACAGCTCCTATATCCATGGGCTGTCCTCTTCCTCCATAGGTACAAGCTTGTCCTTCTTGATATGTGCTTCCTTGTGAAGAACCTTGTTGTGTCTTCTCTGTTTTGTGGAGCTTAAACAAATCGAGTCTTGACCTGAGTTCTTTGGCTTTTTCTATATAGTTCTGGATATAGGACTTTCTTTCTTCAGCTTGGTATATTTGCCAGGTGAGTTTCTCATCCAGCACTTTTTCAAACATTCTTACTCCCGAAGGGTCTGGTTTGGCAGGGTCTCCTCCTGTGTCATAATAATATCCTAACCATCTGGTGGTGAATGCCTGGGCTGATTCACTTGGCATTTGTCTGCACCATTCTAGTTTGGTCCTTGCTTCGTCTTCCTTGTTGACAGATTTGAACTTTTGGGAGAGGAGTTTTCCCAATGTTTCTTCCTCTGGCCAATTGTCTGTTTTCATGAAGTGCTTTAGTTGTTGCCATGCCCAATGGCTGGCTCCATTCTTGTCTTTTTCCCCTGTTTTGGGGCCTATTCTTGTTAAAGTTGCAATGGTCTTTTGTTCATCTGTAATAAATGATTTTGGGTTTCCTTTTAGGTAGAGGACCAAGTTCATAGACCAATTGTCAAAATTGTCTTTGTTTCCATCATATCTACCCAGATCTGGTACCATTTCTACTTTTTTGGATACTTTTACTTCCGTATTTTCCGACCAAGCCTTCCCTTTTCTTTCTCTCTTAAGTTCAGCAAGCTCTTCTTGTAGGGCCAGTAGTTGGTCCGAGAGCATTCGGATCATTTTGGTTGTCATTGTTTCTTCTGGTACAGGAGCAGGTATGGGTGGCAATTGGGAGTTCCAGCTGGGGGATAAGGGCCAGTCGTCTAGGGGGTCGTGCAAGGAATTGTCTGTCTCTGAGCCTACATGCGGGTGTGGGTTCCTGTATGGGTGCCGCAATATGGTGTTCTCTTAGTGGAACCAGGACTTGTTCCAGTTCTGGGGTAGAAGAGAGAGATGGAGTGTGGAGATTCCTTAGGTCGTTTAGCCTTTCTTGTAATTCTTCTAGGATCTCAATGCCCTGTCTGAGTTGGGGGCAGTGGTCGTGGAGTTATACCTGCAAGACTCTAGCTCTGAATGCTAAAGCTTGATCTTGTGGGATCCCGTGTGCTTGTAACAGGAATTCGTTGAAGGGTTCTTCTTCTCTGATTCGATCTAGGAGGTAGGGGAGGAAGTCCTCATCCTTGAAAATGTTGACTAAAGGGACTGGTGTGGGAGTGCAATAGAGATCTTTGTTTAGTGGGTGGTAATGCTCCCACTCTTGTTCTTGGCCTCTTTGGATATCGCTATAAGGAGTCGATTGGTGTCGTCCAATTGGGTTTCCTTCTTGAGCTAATTCTTTGTTCCAGAAGTGGTATCTTCCAGTTTGGTCTATATAGCCGTCATTTGGATCAAAAGAGAATTCTCAGCAGTATTCGTAATTGTTGCCAATTATTGTCTCTTCTGAGGGGAGGCGGACCTTGACTTCCTCAGACTTAACGAGATCTCTGGGGAACATTCATATGAAAAGGTTCTTAAGAAGTGTGGACCGTTGTCAACACCAACTTCTACTCAATTGGGACAATAGCCTCTGTGACTCAAGTCTTTGAAAAGGTAATTATAAGTGGGCTGGTGGGCACAAGACTGCTCTTACACCAGTAGACCACTGTGTACTAGTGATTCTAAAAGATAATGTGCCTCACGTGAACATGAGCCTAGGCTCCTTCGAAGGTGAAACATGCGAGGGTGGTTTTTAAACCAATTAAGTGCTCTCAAGCACACCCTTTGACAACCCTCCCATAGACAGGTTGACCTTCACCAGCGTATAGCCGGGGTATACATAAAAGAGAATAGGTAGCACAAGTGCACATGAAGTGTGAAGGGTGGTAGGTAATAAAAGATCCCTTTGCCCCTAGGGTCCAGGGTTGTTGCGAACAACGGCAAGGTAATGAGGATAGTAGTGAGGGAAGTAGTGATAGTCAAGTCCTAATGTTGGCAACCTAAACCTGCTAGGGCTTCGGTCACTACTAACTAGGCTTGCTGGAGACAAGAGGATGATTTAGGGGAATCAACCAGGACTTGACTGAAGTCTGGTCATTGATGACATTAGGTTCTTATACTACTTACTTGGTTTAGGACAAGCATATGACTACTTACTAATCTACTATGTCATGGATGATGTCATAGACCTAGACCAATGGTAATTAAAGAAGCATGTTGTGGTGTGTTCTAGAGCAAGTGGTGATTAAGAAAGCGAGTGTGATGAAAGTGAAAGGGAATGATCTAGGCTTGATCATGTGATAGTTCCCACGGTCACATGCAAGTGATCATGTGACTTGATAAGATAAGATAAGGGAAAAATCATAACAGATCTTAGAAGAGGATGATATGGGAATGAATGAGGGAGATCATTTTTTTAAACTGGATGTACCTGCTTATCTAAGGAATGTATCTACTGATGTGGCAGTGGCGGCAAATATAAAAAAGACAAAAAAATCTTTTGAGGAAATCATCCCTGAGCCCTATCACATGTATAAGGATGTTTTCGCTAAGGAGAACTTCAATGAGTTGCCACCTTCCTGACCCTGGGATTATGCCATAGAATTGCTGCTGGGAGATCACACCATTGATTGCAAAATGTATAATCTCACCCTGGCTGAGCAAAAGGAATTAGATGCATTCCTAGAGGAAAATTTTAGATCTGGACAAATTCATCCTTCCAAATCACCATTCGCTTTGGCATTTTTCTTTGTCAAGAAGAAAGATGGCCGATTATGTCCTGTCCAGGATTACTGAAAGCTAAATGACATTACTATAAAGAATTGCTATCCTTTACCCCTAATCAATGAACTGGTTGACAAATTGAAAGGAGCAAAATACTTCACCAAGCTTGACATATGATGGGGATACAATAACATCCACATGAAGGATGGTAATGAATGGAAGGCACCCTTCCAGACTAACAGAGGGCTTTTTGAACCACTAGTCATGTTTTTTGGGTTGATGAATTCTCCTGCTACTTTTCAGACGATGATGAATCACATTTTCTGTGATCTAATTAATAAAGGACATGTTGTTGTCTATATGGATGACATCATGATCTTCACAAAAATGTTACAAGAACATCACGAGATCATCTGTCAGGTATTGGAAATACTTTGTAATCACAAATTATCCCTTAAACCTGAAAAGTGTGAATTCAAAGCCCTTGAGACAGAGTATTTGGGCTTAGTAGTCTCAGAAGGGGTTATCAAAATGGATCCACTCAAAGTCAAAGCAATTACTGAATGGCCAGTACCAACCACTTGACGAGAAGTTAGAGCCTTTCTTGGATTCTTGAATTTTTATCGAAGGTTCATTCAGGGATTTGCCCAATTAGCATGACCCCTGAATGCTCTTACCTCTGAAAAGAAAGATTTCGAGTGGACTCCAGAGTGCCAACTAGCCTATCATACCCTTCAAACAACCATGACTACTGCTCCTCTTCTTCACCTCCAAATTGACAATGGCATTTTCAAAGTTGAAATGGATGGTTCTGGTGTAGAAATCAGTGGCATCTTGTCACAAAAGCAGGGAGATCATTTCTTCCCCATTGCTTTCTATTCACACAGCCTCTCTTCTGCCAAGTGAAACTATCATGCTGCTGATTTGGAGACTCTTGCCATTGTTGAATGCCTGCAGGAGTGGTGTCATTATCTTCTCGATGCCACTCATCCTTTTGAGGTGTGGTCTGATCACAAGAACCTCAAATTTTAATGTTGTCCCCAGGACTTGTCCTGCCGGCAGGCTTGCTGACAATATCTTTTTCAACAGTATCATTTTGTCATTCAGCACCGTCCTGGCAGGTCCAACCTGGCTGATCCTCTGTCCTGGAGGCCAGATTTTGAAAAGGGGGTGGAGTTTGATAATAAAAAGCAAATCCTTCTCCCAGATCACCTTTTTGTTCGCCAAACAATCCCTGAGACCTCTGTTATACTTCCTCATAGCAATGAATCCATCTTTGATACTGTTTGTAAACTACAATACAAGAGAGAACAATATGCAAAGGAAGGACTAGAGAAGGAAAATCCAAAATGGAAAGAAAGATCAGGAGTTCTATTTTGGCAGGATTATCTCTATATTCCAAATGACACCAAACTTAGGGAAAAAATAATAAAGGAAAATCATGATCATCCCTTGGCAGGCCATCTAGGAATAAGATGAACCTGAGACCTTATTATGACAAAGTTTTACTGGCCATCCCTTTGAAAAGATATTGAACAATATGTCAAGGGATGTGATGCCTGTCAGAAAACTAAATCTCACCATTCCTCTTCAAAAACCCCTTTACATCCAAACGAAATCCCAACTAATCCTTGGGAAATCATTTCTGTAGATATCATTGGACCACTTCCTTCTTCTGAAGGATACAATGTAGTACTAGTAGTTGTAGATAGACTTACAAAAATGACACACCTCTTCCCTGTAGACACTACCATCTTTTCAAAAGGCATAGCCACAATATTTTGTGACCATATATTTAAACTTCACAGTACCCTGAGGAAGGTTATTTCTGACAGAGGATCTCAATTTGTCTCTTCATTCATGATGGACTTATATGCATTACTCAAAATAGAGGGAAATCCATCCACAGCCTATCACCCACAGACCAATGGACAGACAGAATGAATGAATGCAGAAGTAGAACAATACCTCTGCCTCTACTGCAATCATTGACAGTCTGATTAGAAGGAGTGGCTACCTCTTGCAGAATTTGCAATCAACAGATGATGAAATGAATCCACGGGTTCATCTCCATTTTTGCTAAATTATGGACAAGAACCTCTCATTAATTCAGATATGAGAGTACAAGTCTGAAATGAAGCAGCAAAAGACTTCATCGAATCCACCAGGAAATGCAGAGAGGAAGCATTGGCAGCTTTAGAATGAGCAGCAGCTGATATGAAGAGATTTCATGACTGAGGAGCAAAAGAAAGACTAGAGTACAAGAAGGGAGATCTAGTATTGGTGGAGGCAACACACATTCAAACCAATTGACCTTCATATAAATTGGATGACAAATGATATGGTCCTTTCAAAGTCATAGAAAAAGTTGGAGAAGGTGCTTACTGATTGAAGCTGGATAAATCCTGGAAAGCGATCTATCCAGTCTTCAATGAGTGCGAACTCTGGCCTTACACCAAAGGGACCTTCCCATCTCAACAAAGTCAGCCAGCTCCTCCCCCAGTCATTATCAAAGGACATGAAGAGCAGGAAATTGAGCAGATCATGGATTCATGAGAATGTCATGGACACGTTGAATATCTAGTCCATTGGAAAGGATTCCCTAGAGAAGAAAGGGAATGGAAAAAGTCTACCAACCTTTCCAATGCCCCTGATGTCATTTGGGATTTCCATCGCAAGCATCTTCTTGCTGCCTGACCTTCTGCTCATCTCCACCTCCATTCCCATGCTCCCCCTTCTCTCTTCCACTCCCCAGCCTTTCTCTCTTTCTGTCAACGATATAAGAAATACTCTGATGATCTCTTTGAAATTCCATCTGTTGCTGATCCTGCTCATCTGGAATCTGAGCCTTGAAAAGGGGGTAATGTTAGAACTTTTCATCTCTCTTCACTTTATCATGGACTCTTCTCAAACTCCCTTTCACATATTCACAAAGTTCTATTAACTTCCATCAGATTCTATCACATGACATCATTGTATTGCTAATCACATAGCCACCAAGTAGTCAGACACTATATAAACCCATATATCTAGTCGACTGGTTCTCCAGTCTTGGAATTGTTACTTGTTTCCTCTCATTAGTGGTTCCCTGGAATCGCTCGAGTGTGAATATCATAACATGCAGTATCTCTGTACTGCCGCTTTGCCTCCCAGATCATCCTGCTCATCTGGTGTTCTCTGTGGTGAGTCACCCTTGATTATTCATTCACTCTGGACATTCTTGGATGTATTCTGGTGTGTTTTGCAGGTTCTTCAGCTTATTTCTAGCATCTCTGTCGCATCCTGGCACTCCAAATGTGTCTGCTTTGTCTTTGGTAAGTTCGTTGATGCTTATTGGCTCTCCTCTCCCCCTCAAGCTTGATGTTCAGGGGCTTCTTCTGTGCATTCATGGGTCCATCTGGTGGTTCTGGTGGTTCAGGTTGGTCCCTTGGCATGCTCTCATGCCATTCCAGATGCTGACTCAGCCTATTCATAGCCAAAGACTTCAGCATGACCCTCTTTGAGTCACCATTGGTGCCTTTTGTTGCGTCTTCATTTCCATTGCTGCTATGGCCTTGTCAACTATCTCTGCCATCTTCCTGGATCTCCGGTGGTACCTTGATGTTGTCTGCTTGGTTGCCAGACTTGTCTATTATACTATCTGCACTGTCTCATTGATTGCCAACTGGACTTAGCACCTGGTCCGACTTTTCATCATCATGGTCCATGCTACTCTCTGGGTCCTCCAATCAGCTCTTGGAATGCCCCTGGGTGCCACTAGGTATACATATCTCCTGGTTTGCTTGACTTGCTCACATTCTCCACTGGTTTGGTGTCAATGTGGTGGCTCCAAAGGTCATCTGTGACGTCTGTACATAGATGCATCCTGACCTTCCTTGTAGCCAGCTGCCTTGACCAACCTGGCTATCTCAATGAACTCAATGGTCTGACCCCCTGGTGTGCCCTGACTCAACTGTCAGCTCAGTGCCATCCTGGGGCCCTCCTGGGTTGTCTTTCAGTGTGGCCTTATCCTGGTGTGTGATCAGGTCATTCATCTGGGCTGCTGGTTTCTGTATGTGCTCTCTAGGGTCATTGTTTGTGGTGCTCAGTGACTCATCAGCATTATTGATCGCAAACTGGTCATCTTGCTCCTCCTCAAGCAATACACTGACAGGCTCTGGCAGGTGTAGGGACTGTGGCTGAGCCTTGCTCACCACACTCTCATTTTCATGAGCTTTGGTGCTCACAATTTGGCCAATTTCATCTGTCTCCACAATCTCAACTTGGTCTCCATAGGGTATTCCAGGCAGCTTGTATGCACGGCTGATGTCATCATCACTGCTATCTTCTTGGCTGGCTCGTGCAGCAGGATCCTTGCTGGTGGCACTCTCATCCTTAGCTCCCTTGCCTGGACCCTTTGCCCTAGCCTCTTGCCCTCTCCACCTGCCCTCTCAACTGTTTCCTCAGCCTCTCAGATCTTCTGGCCACCCCTTGATTTGAGTGGCTCATCCGGCTCATTATTTCCTCATGTCATGATGTTCTCCAGGTCTATAGCAGGGTCTGTGCAATCAACTGACACTTTGTCATTGACTCTCAGCACTTGGGACTCCTTGAGGTCCCATATGTCATCAAGGATGTCCTTGTCTGTAACCAAGAACCAGTCACTGCCATCTTTGTGTGTGTTGTCACTCAACCTGTCCCAAACACGGAATATGCCATCTTCAGAGTCTTCATCGTTGTCAATGACATGGGTGGCAACCTCAATCTTGGTGAGTTGTTAATCCCCACTTTTCTTCTTGTGGAATGCAGTGAGATGCTCTGTCGATCCACATTCCCAGCACATTAGCAGACAGTTTTGCCATTGGTTTCCTTGCTGTGCTGACTTCTACTTCCTCTATTTGAGCCTTCTGATGATCTGGCAGCCATTGCTTCGTCCCAGTCTCAGTTCATTGTGTTGGTACACATAGGGTACTTGGCCTTTTGGTGCTCCACCTCCTGGCTGTCATGGAGATGAGGATATTAGGGCCTAACATCTTCATCAAGCTGAAAAGCTGTGTAATGGCAGGTTGGCTTGAAGTGAAATTGGCAAGTGAAATGGGGAGGGATTTAATAATGATTGAATGGTAATTATTTTCATCAGTGTCAACGCCAACAGCTGCTAACTCTTCACGCTTTGTTTGCAGTCCATTCAGGAACTCACGAACATCACCTCCCTTGGTCAACCTTGATTTAAGACATTGCATATGCAGGTCCATCCATGTGTATGTGCCTTTCTCTGTATATTCTCTCATCATCTCACTCTACATTTCAGCAACAGTAGCTTTCTTCCAGATATGCAGCACGGTTGAGTCCAGGATCTGCTGAGTAAGTAAGTACTTCACCATACATTTGTCCTTCAACCATTTCGCATTTTCAGCTATCTGATTTGCAGTCAAGACCTGGGTAGCAGTCACCTGATGGCTTGGGTTCGCAGTGGTGCCATCAAGATGGCCTGTCATATCCCATGCCATTCCATCCATGTCCGACCCCTTTGGCCCCAACTCCTGTCAACTCCGGCCAACTCTGGCCAACTTCGACTCCCTCAGTCCATCTCCGTTCCTTCAC
The DNA here is from genome assembly GCA_038089155.1 of Nevesoporus exiguus. Classification (NCBI taxonomy): domain Eukaryota; kingdom Fungi; phylum Basidiomycota; class Agaricomycetes; order Boletales; family Boletaceae; genus Nevesoporus; species Nevesoporus exiguus. The sequence goes on from JBBPKI010001496.1 coordinate 10,407, forward strand.
ACTTGGAGCTCCGTTCCTCCACTTAGACCAACCTGTGCTTGGACCAGTATTCAGTTATACCCAGACCTGGAACTCCTTTACAGTATTACTCATCATTATGATACATTTGTAATCCTTGTCTTGGAACACAGCTCCTATGCTGCACTCCGGCCCTACTTACCTTCTGACCCTTCATATATAATCCTTGTACACTCCATCATGTAGCTTTAGCACAAATATCAAATTAGTCCACCCTCCTCACTCTCATTGTGATCTCCCTTCTCCTGTCAGACCTCTGATCGGACTTGAGTCTGGAGAGTCTGGACGTAACAGTATATTTGTGCTCCCACTTGAGCAGGTCTCCATTCTCTCTCATCTCTGACATTACACCATTATGACACTCTGTTATGACCTTGGCATGCTCTTGGGTTCACACTGAAGCCAATCATGCACCAACTTCTGTCATTACACCACATCTCCAACTTATTGCCATCCTCTCAATGGCCCCCTTCTTCTGGTTCTCCGCACCTCCAAACTCTGACCGGACTCTGCTCTCCCTTGAGCAGGTCTCCAATCCCTCTCAGCTCTGATCTCATGATCTCATGACACACTATCATGACCTCAGCATGGTCATGGATTCATATTGAAGCCAACCATGCTCCATCCCCTGCTATTACAGTACTCTGAACTCTGACTACTTTTCACTGTCCACTCAATGGCCCCCCTTCTCCCACCTCTATATTACCTCTGAACTCCGACTGGACTCTGCCCCATCAGCAAGTCTTTTTCCCTTCACTCCCTATGTTGCAGACTCCTCCCATGCCCTCTGGTGAAACCCCCTCTGACTGTCAAGTCACCTCCTTGGGTTCCCTTGCTTGTGGGGTTTAGGACACAGCTACTCATTCATGATACTCTGTTCAGTGATTGGGATATGAGCAGCACACTGTCTGACCCCTGCAAATGGAATGCCAAACCCCCTGTGCCTCCAAAGCCTCCGCTTCCATCTCTGTCAATTCCACTTCAGAGCACACTCCGGAATTACCATGGCCCCTGGACTTCCTCATCTTCCACTCCCTGTTGATGCTGCTGTGCTAGGCATGCATGCACATGAGTGATGGCCTAGTCCACCCTGTCTGCCACCTCCAGTCTCTCACTGAAGGAAGGCAGGACATCTCAGAAAGGAAAGTCAGCCTCTGGAATATCTGACCATCCCCCATCCTCAACATTCAACTCTGCTACCTCCTGTTAAACTTGGTCTGGACGAACTCTGATGAACTCTGGAGTGCCAGAGTTGGCTAAGCAGATGGGACTTGGCTTCACCGTATGTGGTGTGCTCTTACAGCGGATCCGTTGTCCTGAATTTACAAATGGAGGGTTGGAGGTCGGAGGTCAGAGGTGGGTTGGAGGAAGTCACTCAATGACTTGGAGGGGTCAGAGGAGGAGAACGTCGAGTTAAGTTGATATTCAAACTAAGGAAATACATGGCATAGTTCTACCGAGTTTATATACGGAGGAGAGGAGCAGATGACTAAAGTCCGTAGTCAAATGACTAAGTCCACAGGAGATTACTAAGTACAGAGGTGGAAGGAAATATGTACCATAGGAGTTTGGAGGTAAGTGTACCAGAGCGCAGCCTCGGAGCTGTGCTCCTAAGTGAGCACTGGTACCGGAGTTGTATCTAAGTGGAGGAAGTGGTACAAGATTAGTAATAAAGTTCTATTGTAAGAAAGGAGTCATGAAGGTGTACTAAGAACAGAGTCCAAGGAAACTAGGTACAGAGGAACATAGGAATGTC
>JBBPKI010001497.1:0-12173 GCA_038089155.1 Nevesoporus exiguus
GTCCGCAGGACAAGACCATGAAGGTCAAAGACCTAGAAGAAAGAACAACAAAGATGACAGCAACGAACTAAAAATGTGCCATGGATGGCAGAGAGCTAAATGGGAGAATCCTTGGTCAGTCCTTAACACAGGGAGAAATCCGGATGAAGCCGGTTGGAGGTCCACAGACAATGACCATAGAGAGGCCCGAGGCCTTGGGCAAATCCCAGAGGTGCAACTCCCAGGATCGAATTTCCGGACAGAGTCCTGGAGTGTGGAGGTTTGGCATTCTATCTGTAAGAGTACATTAGACGAAGTTGCAGCTTCTTAAATCCAATGATCAATGAATCATTTAGTGGGCGAGCGTGCAATGTCCTATACTAAGCAAATGTCAAGGAACCCAAAGAGGTTTGGCACGAAGGCCACAGAGGTGGATTGCCCGAAGAAAGAAAAAAGGAGATAAATGGTCTGGAGTGGACTGGAGTTCGTCAGAGCTATCAGAGTTGACAAAGGTGAAGGCCCAAAGGACCAACAGAGGGAAAGGAGGAGAGAAACAGAGAAGAAAACAGAATGGTCTGAAACAGACCAGATGCTACTGAAGTGGACAGTACAGAAAGAGTTAGAAACAGAAAATGATGAAATAAAGAATAGACATAAGATGACAAAATTGGAGTGAAATTGGAGTGGTCCAGAGTGGACCTGGAGGGAAGTTCGGATGGTCCAGAATGGACCCCGAGAGGAAGTCGTAAGGTCATAAGTATCAGACAGAGAAAAGAGTGGATGCATCTGTGGGTGCTCCAGAATGGAGCATGGACAAGGGTGATGCAAGTTCCAGGTCCGGAGAACAGAACAGAACAGAAAAACAAATAGGAGAGAAGGAAAAGGTCTGGAGTTGCTGGAGCAAACCGGACTTTAGAACGGAGTTACCTTCAGACCTGATGTCTTGAGGTAAGGAGAAAGACAAGGGGAAAAGATAAGGGATTGTGTCTGGAAATGCTCTAGAAAGAGAGCGCAGACAAGGGCAACATGGTCCCAGGTCTGGAAATGGAACCGGAGAAATGAAAAGGAACAGAGTGGTGTGGAGTAGACTGGATGCTGCCAGAGTTGACAGCACTGAAAAGAAAGAAACAGAAGAAAATAGGAGGGGTGCGTCATGAGGTGCTCTTAAGGAGAGCGCAGACAAGGGTGATGCAGGTCCCAAGTCTGGAAAACAGAAATGGAAAGGAAAAGAGAAAATGAGACCAAAGCTCTGGAGTTGCTGGAGCAAACTGGAGTTGAAGTGGAGGTACCTTTGGACTTGATGTCTTCAGGTTCAGAGGAAGCAGAGTGCGAGGCCGAGCGACCGGAGTGGTGGCTATTAAGCAATGCAGTGCTGGAGGAGAGGGTGAAAATGACCTTTTGGACATGTGGTCCTCAGGTGCAGAGGTCAGAGGGAAAAAATAAAGAAGAAAACAAAGGGCAGAATGAAGCAGAATGAAAAGAGAGCTTCAAGGAGAAAAGACTCCGGAGTTACCTTCAGACTTGTGATCATCAGGTAAGGAGGAAATGGAGGGTGTTCGTCAACCAGTGATGGCACTCCTTGGAAAGAAGTCTTCCATCATAATAGTGTCAGAACAAAAGGATGGAACATAGGAAAAGGGAAAAGAAAAGGGAAAGGCCCGAAGGGGAACCTTTACCTTCATGTCTGGACTGACCGGACATAGCCAGAGTTAGTGGACAAGAAATGGAGTCACTATTGGACTTGGAGGTCCAAAAGCACAGAAGAAAGCAGAGGAAGGAAACAAATAGAAGAGGCTGAAACAAAGGAAGGAAAGGGAAGGAACCGAAGGGGATTCCTTACCCAGATGTCTGGACTGACCGGATAAGCTGGAGTCGGTGGACAGCAAATGGAGTTACCTTTGGACTTTTGGTCCATAGGTAGAAAAGGTCAGAGGGAAGAAATTCAGAGGAAACAAAGAAGAAACGACAGAAGGAAATAAGACAAAGGGAAAATAGATCGGAGAGAGAAAGAAAAGGACCTGGAGAGGGTCCAATACCATATTGTCCAGACTTGCTGGAGTTGGCAGCGGAGAAAACAGAGTGAACTCTGGACTTGAGGTCCAAAAGGTTGGAGGTTGCGGAGTTGATGGTGGAGGGAAGGTTGAATGTTGCGAGGGTGACTTTTCTTACCAAGGGTATCTTGCCTTGCCCAGCGAAGGCTGGAGGTGGCTGACAGGGTGGACTAAGCCATCCATCTTGCATGCACTCACGAATGGAGTGATGATGAGGAAGGTGAAAAGTCTGAGGGCGGTGGTGATTCCAGAGTGCGCTCCAGAGTGGGGGCGCAGGGGGTTTGGCATTCCTCTTGCGGGGGTTGGATGAGTGCTGCTTGTGTTCCAATCACTCAACAGAGTCTCATGGCAAGCGAGCTATATCCTAAAACCAACAAAATGGAAACCAAAGAGGTGGCTTGAAAGCCGAGGGTGGTCTCACCAGAGGGCATAGGAGGAGAAGTCGGCAACAAGGAAGGGGGGATGGAAGGTGACCTGCCGAGGGGGCAAAGTTGGGTTGGAGTTCAGAGTTCGGAGATTTGGAGAAATGGAATAAGGAGGGGGGCCATCGAGAGGACAGTGAGAAGTCGAAGGAGTGGCATAAAGCCATGAGGGGGTGCATGGTTGGGTTCAACGAGGATCCAAAGAGCATGCTGAGGTCATAACGAGTGATCATGATAGCATAAGGTTGGAGGTGAAAAGAGTGGAGACCTGCTCAAGTTGCAGCACGAATATACTGTTAAGTCCGGTCTCTCCAGACTCAAGTCCAATCGGAGGTCTGGAGGTGCTGAGGGGTGGTTGACGAAGTTCATCTTGGAGTTGGACCAAAGTCTGGAGTGGAGGTGTTGGAGTGGAGTTGCATGGAAAGGACGTTGGTGCAGGACTTATGTGTCGCGCCCTTGAACAGGTCCGTGTCCTTGTATTTCGGAGGAGTGGAGGTCCAACAGGAGGAGAGGGGATCGTGATGAGGATCAGGAGAGGTGACTAAATTGATATTCGTGCTAAGGTTACACGACAGAGGTACATAGGTTTTATACTAGAAGGAGAACAGGGACATCAAGGATGTCAGGGAATAAGTGAGATAACATCAAGGGTCCATAAGGGACCAAGAAGGGATGAGGGAAGCAAAGAGGTGTACAAACAAAATGTACAGAATGATAACCAGGTCTGAGGATAGCCAAGTCCCTGTGCAAGCACAGCCTTGGTCCAGAGTGGAGGAGTGGAGCTCTGAGCATGGAGGAAGTGGAGGTGGACTGAGGGTGGTGGAGGTGGCTGGAGATGGCCAGAGATGAGGCTGGAGGAGGCAGAGACGGATGGGATGTCATGGATATGACAGAGGGTGTGCGAATGGAGGGAATGGATGCCAGAGATGGCAGGGTGCACAAAGGGGTGGCAGCAGAGGTGGTTTGGAGGATGGAGTGGGGACACTGGAGGGTGAAAACAGAGGTAGAGAAACTGAAAACAAAAACAGAGAGACAGATGACAGAGAAGATCAAAACAGAGACAGAAATGAAAAACAGAAGGCCCACAAATGGGGGTCAGAGATGCCCAGAGAGGGCTAGAGAGCAGAGGAGAAACATGGAGGGTCCCAAAGGGGATTAGAGGTGCCTGGAGTGAGCTGGAGTAACAGAAGTGTACATCAGGTACCAGAGGGTTCTAGACACTAGAGGGAAAACAAGAGATGGAAAGGGAAATAAAGAAAACCAGAGAAAACCAGAGTTAGGCTGGAGCTAAAGAAGTCGGAGGGTCCCAGAAGGGGTTGGAGTGGCCTAGAGGAGCCAGAGAAGCGGAGGCATACATCAAGGTACTGGAGGATTCAAAAACCAAAGAGAAACAGAAAGAAGAAGGAAGTGAAAAAAAATAAAAAGGAAACAGAGGAAAAAAGCGGAGGTGTACAGTGAAGTACCAGAGGTAGAGGAAGAGAAGAGAAGAGAGTACTCTGGAGTATATCTGGAGCTTTCAGAGGTAAACATGAAGGGGTACTAAGGAAATTCCAGAGGATGCTGGAGGACACATGGGGGTGTACCACAAGGGTACTGGATGGTCTGGAAGATGGAGGGGAATCTTGTAGGCCCTAGGAAAGAGTCCGGAGGGGACAAACAGAGGACCTCAAAGAAGGAACCAGAGGATGGGGGAACATGGGTGGGTTGGGGTGTACCTTGAGGGTACTGGAGGTGAGGATGGAGTGGAAGTGGAAGTTTTCAGAGGGGTAACTCTGAAACTGCCAGAGTTGGTGTAGGGTTGTGGTGGTGTTCAGAGGGTTAGGAATGGAGGTACCACAAACATACCACAGAGTGGTGAGGTGTATAATATGTATACTAGAGTTGTTGGATGAAATACAGAGGTGTACCACCAGGGTACTGAAAGGTTTTGCAGGACAGAAGGGGTAGGGTGAGGCTGAGATGGGGGGGTGCCTCCTCTTTAAGGCCGAGCCCTTGAAGGCCCAAGTGGGACGGACCTGAGAACACTGACCACAGAGTATCTAGAAGGTAAAGAAGAGAAATGAAGGGAAAACAAAAATTATTGGAGTTGTAGCGGAGTAAAAGTGGAGTAATGGAGGTAAGCAGAGGTATTCAGAGGTAACAGAGTGCAAGGAAATGCACAACAGGAAGAATAAAAGGAGGCCAAAAAGCGAAAATGAACAAATCAAAATATAGAGGATCCAAGCAAAAGGTAAATGGGACAATGGTTGGTCAGTCCTTAATGTGGGGAGAAATCCAGACAGAGCCAGTCAGAGGTCCACAGACAGTGACTGCATAAAGGCCTGAGGCCTTGGGCAAATCCAGGTGCAACTCCCAGGATTGATTCTGGACAGAGTTCTGGAGTGCAGAGTTTTGGTATTCAATCTGTGAGGGTGTTAGATGAAGTTGCAGCTTCTTATACCTACTTGATCAATGGATCAATTATTAGGCAAGTGTGTGGTGTCCTAAACAAAACAAACATCAATGAATCCAAAGAGGTTGACCTGAAGATCACAGAAGTGGATTGCTCTAAGGGAGAAGAGGAGAACAGAATGGTCTGGAGTCAACCAGAGTTTGTCAGAGTTGACAGGGAACTGTCAAGGATGGAAAACAAAGAGAGAACAAAGAGAAACATGAGCAGAAGGTAAAAACAGGATGGAGTGGTCTGAAGTGGACCAAATTATGAGGGGTGGAAATGAAGGGTACAAAAGAAATAGACAATAGAAACAAAAGCATAATTGGAGTACTCCAGAGTGCTCCGGAGTATGCTGGAGTTTGTCAGAGTTGATTGGAACTGTCAACGACAAAAAACAGATGAATAGTCAGAAAAAAGTGCAGAAGAGAAAAGCAGAGGTGACAGAGTGGTCCAAAATGGACCTGAGGGACCACTGGAGTGGATGACAATGGAGGAAAGGAACACAAGAAGGATGAAGAGAGAGGGTGGAGTGAAATGGAGTTGTCCAGAACTGGACTGGAGGGAAGATTGGACAGTCTGGAGTGGACCTGGAGGGGGAGTCATGAGGTTATCATGAAGTGGACAGAGAGAAAAGAGAGAATGTGTCAATGGGTACTCCAAAATGAAGTGCAGACAAGGGCAATGCAAGTCCCAAGTCTGGACTTCAGAACAGAGGGAAAACAGAGTGAAGGGTCCAGAGCTGCTGGAGCCAACTGGAGTTAGGTTGGAGTTGCTTTTGGACTTTTGGTCCTCAGGTTTGGAGAAGTGGAGTGTAAGGCTGTGGAGAAGGACAGAGGAGGACCCAAAAGGGATCCAATACCATGCTGGCTGGGAATGCCAGAGCTGGCAGCAGAAAAAGTGGAGTGATCTCTGGACTTGTGATCCAAAGGTGCAGAGGTAAGCAATGTTGAGGGTAGAGGGAGGTCGGATGTTGCAGGGGATGACTTTCCTATCAGGGGTGTTCTGCCTTCCTTCAGTGAGAGACTGGAGGTGGCAGACAGACAGGACTAGGCCATCACTCATGTGTATGCATGCTTAGCACAGTGGCATCAACAAGGAGTAGAAGGTGAGGAAGTCCAGGGGCCATGGTGATTCCAGAGTGCACTCTGGAGTGGAGTTGATGGAGATGGAAGCAGAGGTTCTGAAGGCATGGGAGGTTTGGCATTCCTGTTGTAGGGGTCAGACGAAGTGCTGCTCATATCCAAGTCACTCAACGGAGTATCATGGGTGAGTCACTGTGTCCTAAACCCAACAAGTGAGGGAACCCAAGGAGGCGACTTGAAAGTTGGAGATGGTTTCACCAGAGGGCATGGGAGGATAAGTCTGCAATGTAGGGAGTGCAGGGAAAAGACCTGCAAAGGGTCCAGAGTCTGGTCAGAGTTCAGAGGTGTGGAGAATTAGAAGAAGTGGGGAGGGGGCCATTGAGAGGACAGCTGAAGTTGTTGGAGTTCAGAATAATGACAGAGATTGGTGCATACTTGGTTTCAGTGTGATCCAAAGAGCATGCTGAGGTTGTGACAAAGTGTCATGAGAGTGTGAGATTGAAGACAAGAGAGAATGGAGACCTGCTCAAGTGGAAGCACAAATATATTGTTAAGTCCAGACTCTCTGGACTCAAGTCTGATTGGAGGTCTTGAGGTACTGAGGGGGTAGTAGACTGGTTAGTCTCAGAGTTGGACTGAAGTCTGGAGTGGAGGAGTCAGAGCAGAGTTACTCAGGAGGACGTTGGCACATGACTTATGTATTGCACCCTTGAACAGGTCCATGTCCTCATATTTTGGAGGATCAGAGTTCTGACAGGAGGAGGAGATAGGGATCATGATGAGAGAATGGGGAGTGGACTAATTCAGGAGACCACAACAGGAGCCAAGAGAGTGGAGACTAATTCAATATTCATGCTAAAGCCACATGACAGAGTGTACAGGGATTATATACTAAGAGACCGGAAGGTAAGTAGAGCCAGAGCACAGCAAAGGAGCTGTGTTCTGAGTGGGGTATTAGAAATGTAGAATGGAGGATGAGTAATTATAATACAAGGGATCCGGGTCTGGGTATAACCAAATGCCAGTCCAAGCACAGCATTGGTCTGAGTGGAGGAATGGAGCTCTGAGTGTGGAGAAGTGGAGATGGACTGAGGGAGACGGAGTTGGCCAGAGTTGGCCGGAGTTTGCAGGAGATGACTGGAGTTGGGGCCAAAGGGGTCAAAGATGGATGGAATGGCATGGGATATGACAAGAAGCTGGAGTATGAAGGAGAGGGAGCCTGCTTGAGTGATAATAGAGTATGGGCTGAGGTTCTTTTCAGAAAGCTTTTTGGAAGGCTGTGTAGAGTGGAAGTGCTTAGCTTTGATGAAGACCAGGTCACCAACTTTCAAGTCTGGTGTAAAGAACTAAATGTGCCTGAGTGTGAGGCAAGAGAAAGAAAGTGAGGCGATGTGTTCATCCCAGGGAGTCTCAAGGCAATGCCAAATGACTGGAAATAGATAATGAAATAGACAAGAAAAAGTGTACCACCAGTGTGGACAACTCCTATAGGGGCCTTCTCCAAAAGGGACTGGGTTCCTGACTTCCAGATGTGTTCCTGGACTTCTGTGCACAATGCAGACAGCAAGGGAGGACTAGGACCAAGCGTTCAGGCTTATACTGGGCATACTAACAATGAGGAGGGTGGAAAATTGTATTAAGTAACTAATGACATGCCTATGTAGTGCTCAACTAATATAAAATAATGTCAAATAGGTAAAAATAGGAAAATCGGCCCAAAACAATGTAAACTGGTCACAAACAAACAAACATGGACACCAGAATACTGGGAAACATCACCAGGAAGTGATCCCAGCCAGTATAAACCAACTCTGGCCAGTTTCTGTGCAACCCAGTCATGTAGGGGATTGATTCTGGTCGGAAACATACTGGGAAATCATCCAGTCTACTGGGATAACATTGGGACAACCAGGATAACACCAGATGTGTTGCAATGTCATCGGATGTCCCATAAAACTGGAATACAAATGTAGGGAACCACAGTTCTCTACACTGGTGCCAGAGTTCATTTAGTGTCATTGGGTCCTTGGTACCATTTTTGAGCAGTGGCTATCCCCTTATGGAGGAATTTGTGGAGGGAATTGAGGTCTACAGAGTACTCTTGGGCTTGAGTGGAGGTGAGATTGCACTCTGGATGGACAGTGAGATTGGGGTGGTAACCCTTGTTAGTGAAGAATAGAGACACACTGGTAGTAGTGTTTGGAGCATTATTGTATGTGAACTCTGCAAGTGGCAGGAGTTTGGACCAATTGTCCTGTTGGTAGTTACAATAGATCCAGAGGTATTGCTTGAGTGTCTGGTTCATATGCTCTGTCTGACCATTGCCCTCTGGATGGTAACCAAAGGTAAAGTGGAGGCAGATGTCAAGAGCTTTACTGTGTAATGGTCATAGTGTATCTATATGTGTGACAGTCTTTCTACCACTGGACCACCTGGTCAGCCTGGTCAAGGGAGACACTTACGGAGAGGCACAATGTTCTTGAATAGCTATAGAAAGACAAATGGTCAGTGGGGCAACTTCTTTGAGTTTGCTGATGATACTCCTCTGAGTATACTTGGCCAGCAGGGCAACTTCTCTGAGTTGGCTACTGATGGGGTGATGCTCCTCTGAGCAAGGGGAAGGTACCAACTGTGGTACAACTGGCAAGGCTCTCTCCTGAGTAGGTGAGCAAGGGGCAAATATAAAATTGATACACCACAAAGGAAGTAAGAATTGGCTAAAGAGCCACTACTGTACATGGAGGGTTTAAATAGTGTCTACTAAGAGGTGGCTGAGCACACAGCCAAAGATCATAGTCAAGCATCAAGATGATAGAAAGGATGACATATCATCCAACAGAGAGATGGTGATGTAGGAGACACTGTTCAAAAGATGATCAAAGATGAAGGCTGCAAAGATGAAGCTATAGTAACAGGATCAGTCTGATGTCATCTGAGTACAAGATAACAAGATAAGGGAAGTAGACTTCCTGTGTAATCAGTCCCTCCCAAATGTGAAGGAAGAAAATAAGTAGGAGGTGACCATGGAGAAAGAAAACTGTAACATACTGAGAGAGCAGAAGAAGTGGGAGATGAACTCCAAGCCTTGATCAGAGATGATATGGGAGGGAACTCCATGCTTAGAGAAGACATGGAGAAGGAAGAGTTTGGCTAACTCTGGAGATGATATCTTATCATCTGTAGGAATAAAGATGCATTGTTTGGACATGTGGTCCATGATGACAAGAATAGTGGTATGACTGGAGGAAGCAGGGAGTTGCTTGATGAAGTCCATGAAGATGAAGTTCCAAGGCTTCTCAGGAATGGGGAGCTGTTTTAGAAGGCTATAGAGCTTGTGACGAGGGACCTTGGCACGAGCGCAGGATGTGCAAGAGGAGACATACTCTTTAATGAAGGTCCAGATACCCAGTCAGGTGTATTCTTGACAGATGAGTTCTAATGTCTGGTTCTGTCTGAAATGTCCAGAGAGCAGATGATTGTGCTTATACCAGAGTACCCAGAGGCAGAGGTCATCAGTGTCAGGGACAAAGATATGATTATCTAGATGCAAGAAACCTTCTGGGTCTACAGTCCAGCAAGGATTGGACTCATCAGAGTTGGACAGGTGGACTGAGGTGATAGGATCAGAAGGGAGAGCTGAGAGGATATCATTGTGAAGTGTCTTGACATTGAACAAGGAGGCAGCTCAGAGTACCAGAGTTGCAAGGTATGTAGCTCAGAGTGATGCAACAAGCTGTTCCTGTGTAAAAACAAGACAGAAATTATGTGGATTGACACAGGCATAGTCCCTATCCTTCTCTTTGGGGTAGACATCCCAGTGTCTAGTCAGGGCATCAGGCTTGGCACCTAAGCATCTGGGGTGGAAATGGATGACCATATTGAACTGGGAGAGAAACTCTGACCACTGGGCTTGACGGTGGGTTAGGAGTTTCATGGTGGAGAAGTATTCCAAGTTCTTGTGGTCAGTCATAATATTGACTGGAGTACCTGAACCTTCAAGGTAATGCTGCCAAGTCTGAAAGGACTCATGAATGGCAAGCAATTCCTTGCTGTGGATATTGTAGTTGAGCTCTGGAGCAGAGAGAGTCTGGGAGTAGAAAGTGACAGGCCAGAGTTCCTTGTCTGGACATTGGAGTGAGAGGATGCCAGCAATCATGTAATCAGAGGCATCAGCTCAATGATCAGCAGAGCATCAGGTATCCAGTGAGTAAGAATAGGAGTGGAGGTAAATGCTTCCTTAAGGCACTGGAAGGCAGAGCAACAAGCATTGTTGAAGTCCCATGGAAAACCCCTATGAGTAAGGCAGGTCAAGGGAATTACAAGACCAGAGTAGTCATGGATGAAACAGTGGTAGAAATTAGTGAATCTGAGGAAGGATTGAATATCTTGGACCTTCTGAGGCTCAGACCAGTCAAGAATGGCCTTGACTTTCTTGGGGGACATGGTAAGTCTGGCAGGCAAGGTACTCAGTAGAGTCTGTATGAAATTCGCATTTATTTGGTTTAGCATAAAGGCCATGTTTCTGGAGTCATCAGAGGACCTCACAGACATGCTCCCTATGAGAAGCCTTGTTGGCAGAGAATATAAGAATCCAGGTATATGATCACAAAGACATTGAGGAGATCAGCAAAAATAGAATTGATGAAGCACTGGAAAGCCACTGGGGAGTTGGTTAGTCTGAAAGGCATGACAAGCCATTCATAGGAACCATAGCATGTTTGGAATGAAGTCTTCCATTCATCACCCTCAGCAATGTGGACCAGGTGGTATGCATGCCAGAGGTCAATTTTAGTATAGATCTTTGCCTGGGCCAGAGCATTGAGGAGGTCAGAGATGTGGGGAAGGGGGTAGCAGTCTTTCTTCATGATCTTGTTCAGTCCTTGGAAGTTGATGCAAAGGCAGAGTGAACCATCCTTCTTGCAGACAAAGAGGACTGGAGCAGCATGAGCAAAGGAAGATGGGTGGATGAAACCCATAGAGAGGTGTTTGTTGAGGAATGTCTGGAGGGACTCCAGCTTGGAGGGTGAGAGGGAATAAGTGACACTAATAGGAGGAGAAGCTCCTTTTTCCAAGTTGATCTTTAAATCAAACTTGTAGTGTGGAGCAAGGGTATCAGCCTTGCTCTTGCTGAACACATCTGTGAAGTTATGATACTCTGGGGGAACTCCAGAGAGATCAGCTAAATCAGGGGCAGTGGATGTGGCATGGAGGTCACTTTCCTTAGAGCAGAGTTGCAGACTAAACTGCACAAAGCCCTCTAGATGACAAGCAAATGCAAAGGACAGAGCACTGATCAGTGCAATTGGCAGAGCCTTGTGCTCTGAGAAATATGGTGGATCAGTGGAGGTGGAGTCAGCTGGAGGTGGGGGGACTGGAGCCAGAGTAAGTGGGACCAGATGTGCTGGAGGCTGTGGAGATGAGCTCGTAGGTGCTGGAATGGGCTGTTCTGGTGTCCAGAATGAGATACTGCTCAAAACCCAGTCAATCAATGGATTGTAGCAGGCGAGCCAGTTGTGTCCTAGGACAATGGAGCAGGATCCATCTAGCAGAGTGACATAAAATGTCATTGGAGTGATATCACTGGTTTCAAAACAAACAGAGAGGTTGACAGCTTGGGAAAAGATAGAATTCAAGGTTCCATCAAACAACTGGAGTTGTATCTGTTAAATGTCCAGTCTCTCCAGACTCAAGTCCAATTGGAGGTCTGGAGGTGCTGAGGGGTGGTTGACGAAGTTCATCTCAGAGTTGGACCGAAGTCTGGAGCAGAGGTGTTGGAGCAGAGTTGCATAGGAAGGACATTGGCACAGGACTTATATGTTATGCCCTTGAACAGGTCCGTGTCCTTGTATTTTAGAGGAGCAGAGGTCCGACAGGAGGAGGAGGAGATCATGATGAGAGTGGGGAGAGGTGACTAATTTGATATTCGTGCTAAGGTTACATGACAGATGTACAGAGGTTTTATACTAGGAGGTAAACAGGGACATCAAGGATGTCAGGGAATAATGAGATAACATCAAGGGTCCATAAGGGACCAAAAAGGGATGAAGGAAGTGAAGAGGAGTACAAACGAGAATGTATGAGAGATATCCAGGTCTGAGGATAGCTGAGTCCCTGTGCAAGCACAACCTTGGTCCAGAGCAGAGGAGCGGAGCTCCAAGTGTGGAGAAAGCAGAGGTGGACTGAGGGTGATGGAGATAGCTGGAGA
>JBBPKI010001498.1:0-12166 GCA_038089155.1 Nevesoporus exiguus
ATGGCCCCAGATGGATTTGACCCTCCAGGAGGGGAGCCAGATCGTACGTAACCACCTTTAATGCAGTCGCTCCTTCGCATAAGTACGTAGAACTCAGTGGCGCCCCTTAGGCCTGGTTTTGAGCACCTCACCACACCCTGTGGTGTCGACGCCTCTCCATTGGGTGCAAGCGCACCTCCAACGAGGCCCGGTGTCCTCGTCATAGATACCAAGGCACAACTGAGGGTTAAGCATTTCTGTCGGATGTGTAGGGTTTGTCCGACTAGCTATAGTAAGGGAGTCCAGCAGAGCAAACGAAAGTCGAGCTGATCATCGTAAACATGTAGTATGTGACGTATATATGTACAACCACATATAATCCATATGACCCGACCGAGCATAAGCTACTCGAACCTCAATCGAAATACACGTGAATTGTCTCCGTCAGATGAACAAGATATAAAAGTTGCGTCCTATGACGACCCTCCGCGTAAAATTCTGCAATCGCTGGTTTAACTTAAAGCATGCCCGTTAGACTCGTCGCTCCGCCGGAATTTGATCGACAAGCTCGAAAGAGAGGTAATCTTGAGGATATATTAGCGCGAGTGGAGTAGGGAAAGAGAGTTTTCGCCATGTACCTATTCCAATGATCTATCAGAATCCACGTTCAATTACGTGTCATTCGCAGAAGGCCCAGGTGATGGCGAAGCGTCTAACGTGCCCATTATGTCGCGGAGAGGCTGGAATGACGGGTAGCAGCTCATGAACTGTTGAAGAGAGGCAATGATCGCCTGCGCAGCAGGTCGCTCCTCCATTTGTAACCAGCATTGCTCAACCAATTCCCAATGTGAGTCCTCTACCCGTCGATGTTCTGGTCGGCCAGGCTTGGACCCCGTTGCTAGGCGGAAAACGACGGCGGCGTCTTCTCGGACTTCTGACCATGGCTGCTTTCCAGACAACACCTGTAAATATATCTGTCAGAATAAACATGGTTCTTGCACATGGTAGACTTCCCTGCAGACCGAGACATCCGAAGGAGTAGATGTCGCTTTTAGTTGTCCGACTAAATCTGTCTGTGGGAGCAACTTGTTCTGGTGCGGCCCAGCGCAGCGCACCTGATTGCGGAGTGGACCTCCGAAGGTAAGTCAGGGCTTCGGGAATGTTCCCAACCAACGAAGCATATCCAAAATCCGATAAGCGCGCAGTGTAATCGGCGTCAAGGAGCACATTGTTCTGTCTTACACTTAGCCGCCACAAAATGGGTGTTAAGTGTTCTATTGCGACGTACACTATTCAGGTCGCCATGGACGATTGGGAAGGAATGCACTGTGAAGTGTTGTTCCTCTGAGCCTGTGCCAGCCCGGACGATGACGGTTACCTACGGTATTGCAGCCCATGGGTAATATCGAGCAACTATCACGTCATTCAGGGTTGGAGAGAGAGAAATAGAGTGTTGAGTGGACCCACCAGCTGCAGTCGGTGTACCGCATCCAGATCGTCGTTATGCTTTGCTAGGAAATCATGCAGGCTATCGTTAGACATCCACAGTGACACCAATGACATGGCACCATGCATTCCAAATCCATATGCAATACCAAGGAATGGAACAACATTATTGTGGTCCAAGCTCCTCCAAATCCCGAGTTCTCGACGAACCATCTAGAAGACACTTTGCTTCAAACTCGTCCAGTAGTGGTGATAGGTGTAGATACCTTGGAGGATCTATCCACGCTTCCACCAAGCGTGAACTTGAACCGAAACGCTTTCACTGCAACTTCAGCCTGGAGGCAGATTAAATAATGGGTAATCGTGGATAGTGAACCAAGCTCGAACCTTCTCTGGCATCGAACTGCCATGATACCAACATCGGTATACGTCACCAAAACGTCCTCCAGCAGAATATCGATCGTCGGTTTTGACGATATATGGAGTGAGATCCAGTGGTAGCGGGAATTCAACACTAAGCAGAGTTGGTTTGTTTGGGAAGTGGTATGATTAGGCGCCGATCCCACGGTCTGAGGGAAGAAATACCTTAGTTTGGACATCTGACGCCGTTGGGACATCACAGTGGCTAATTATATCTCGTCAGGACCACGTTCCGAGGTAAGGGTTTGTCCTGACCTTGATCACAGTCTGTTTCATCAGACCGGCGTACCTCCAAAGAATTGTTGACATCATTGAGCGTTCGTAAAGATTGCTCCTCTATTGGCAGTGATGGAGAATAACCCTAGGAGACGGTAAGAGAAATTGTGCGTCGTAAACCAAGAGTGACATACATTGAATAAAGCACGGTCTGTCTGTAGAAATTCAAAGTCGTTTGAGTACTTTACACAGGGGTATAGGAAGAGAGTGTAAATACACGGGTCTCAGTAGGGCCTTTGGGCCAAGCTTTCCTTGAGGCATCCTCGTCTGAATGGGTTGACACCGCAGCTTCGGTGGGCAAGCCATACTGTGATCTACTGTGAGTGACTGCGACTGAAGCTAAAGGGTAACAGATAACTGGTATGAGACACGTACCCGTGGCAGTATGTGTTGACTTGAGGCCACCATTGATTGCCCATCATCCCATGCACTCACTTCCAGCGGTAACTGAAAACAGGGTTGAGCATCAGCTGGGTCAGACCGTGTCATGATCTGACAAAAGGATAGCTACGGTTGATAGTAACTTCATCCGTTTCGAAAGAGAAAGAGAAAGAGACAAGCACATACCTCGAGTAGGTCACCTGCACTGTCTTCATTACGTGTCTTAGATTCAGATGGGCCAGATCGTCCAGCTGCTTCCTGGAGCACGTATGCAACAGAGTCGATTGGAACAGCTGAGACTTCATCTCTCAATTTTCCATGGCAAGTTCTATAAAATTAGGACTCTGCTTCGCGAGGCGCACACATGTACCGTGGGAACTTACTCGAGTCGGTCTTGCCTTGCCCGTCTACGAGACTTGTCAGCCCTGATCTCTGCGAACGGATCCCTGAAAAATGGTCGGTGAGAATATGGGGCGAGCCATGTAGAGCCTTACACGCATGTTATGTTGCGTGCTCTGCAGTTGGAGCACGAAGGTTGCTGTGAGCTGTCGGCTGTCGTCGTCGGATACCAGTCTTTCAGATCGCAGCGTACTCTGTAGCGTTACCCTCAGCATATAACAAAGACTCGAAAACAATAGCCACCAACCTTCTTGTGCGACACGCAGCGCATGCCGAGAACTGTTGTCTTGGGGACCTTGGCTGGCCTCGGGAATAAGGAGCATTAGCGGAACGCGATACAGAAGACGAATGTTGGCGTGACATATGTAGAGGATAGAGGGGTACAAGTGGAGTGGTGAGTATAGGCTTTGACAGAAGCGATCGAAGTCGATCCAGTCAATTTTCTTTGATCGTGAGTATGACTTGGAGATACAAGTGCATTTGAAGAGTTCTAGAGTGAGCGATGAGGAGAGCAGCAGGCACACTGACCTTTTCATGTTGGCGTTAGAATAACATGGCCGGCATAATAGTCATGTCACGACATGTGTAAGTGCGCATTGCTGCGCAACCAGCCAAGGCAGTGGAAACGCCGTCTTATTGCAGAGGTCATTTTGCCAATCGCATTTTCATCAACCTGAATTCCTCTTTTTCCGCACCTTCCATGGTCCCAGTCTCTTGATCCGTGGCTTATGATCATTAAACAATGCTTGTGGTGTGTGGGATTGCGATCTTGGCCATGGCAGACCTGCAGCTTAGATTGCATTGGTGAGGAAAGCCTGAGGAACTTAACGAGCTGATTGCTGTAAATAAAGTTTACGTAGCAGTTATGACATTGCGATCTGGCCCACCACGTGCAGCTCGCAGGCGGCCTACTGTAAGGAGAGCCCGAGCTCAACCAGCCAACCAGGACTACGAATGTTGTTAAAACAAAGTTAGGTTGTAGCTTCGCCCAGCCACGCACCGCCTGGCACTGATTGCGGGTCTGCGTGTCAAGTTCCAATTTCAATTCCATAATCGCACCTCCAAGTTTCTCTAGAAGTACCAAAGAGTTGCGGAAATGAATTTTCCAACTTTCCGGGTGTCAGGTCGTCCTTTCAACGGCAATCACCAGTACGGTTATCATAACGGCATCGTCACCTCAGAATAGCATTCGAACGCATTGTTAGTCCCAACTCAGAAAGCACGGAACTCCCACCCCTAAAGGAATATTGCTCGGTGCCAACACCCTCAAAAATACAGGCTGTGATAAGAAGACGTAGACGAGTCTTGATTGACCATACTTGCGCCATCGATGGTTGCTCTGATCCGTCAGAGCTGAGGTGAGTCCGGGATAGTCGAGTGCCTACGTCAATCCATGATACGCAAAGAGGTGGCCATAATTAAGATGTATAGTTATATCTAGTATCTTCTAGGAGGTCAACCATAGCCGAAAAGGTAGCGTCTGTCCCGGACCCGACGACCCTGTCAGTGGCATCGACACGGTTCCTGTCTTGAGGAGTCACGTTCCTTGGATATTAAAGGTGCCCCTAGACCGACTTCGGAAATCACCATCAGCGAGCTCCGAAGAGTCGTATCGACATGGAGATGAGGCTGGGGAGATAGAGGCGCATGCGCCGCGACGCCTTGCTTTGTTGCTATCCGCAAGTACTTTACAGGCCATCTGCCAAGAGATTTCTGTTAAGTGTATTTGAATTTCATGATGAAGTACTCGCTGACGGAGGTGTGGGTGGCGTGGACAATAGGGACGTACTCGGAAGAATCTCCCAACAATGCGTGGATCTAATATCAGATTGATCGAGCAATTTTTTGATCCCCAAGTCGCCGAGAGAGGGACGTAAGTCCTAGTGTATGAAATATCTAGGACCTCTGACTGTAGTTTTACCAGGATCGGGACAACCCTCGAATACAATGAACGATGCATCGGAGTATCATCTCGGAGATGTGGCACTGACAATGCTAGGTCATCGACTTTGCGAGAGCGTGCAAAAGGAGATGTTGAACGGCGACAACAAGTACGTATCACCTCTGTCCGGTGTAAACAGACTGGTGTTTCCATGAGCTCGCGGGCTGTGTGTGTATCCGTCAGTGGCATGTTGCAGAGCGGGCATTTGCTACTTTGCACGAGATGGTATCAGTCTCACCACCAGTCAGAGTGGTCTGTAAACAAGGCGTTGACCATGCCATCAATGAGGTCCATTACCAATCCTGCGCTTGGCTAGAGGAATTGCTTCCAATCCGGGGAGGCGCACCGTGCGAGAGAGCTGTCCACAATTTCAAATGAAACCAGATGTGCCGATGAAGCAGGCAATCACTAGAGGAGATCCAGCAATGAAATTTCCTCCGATGGGTCGGGGGTTCGGATGCTGCAGTCCTCACGGAAAATGTGCGGCAGTCAATTTGTGGGTGGCAGAGATGTGTATAAAAATAGCACCGCACAAAACAGCTTTTCGGAGTCAGAATCTTCGGGTCTCAACCGGATCTTCTCGCAATCCTCTATACATGTTTTCACCACTTGCATGCATGATGCACAAGTGATTCGTATCCGTCATCGGGCGCAACTTGAAAGTAGCCTACTACGTGGCCAGTCACCGCTGCACTTTACTCCGCGACACGGTCTTTTGTTCAGCTCGAAAAGAAAGCGATACCGCGTCGGAGAAACACGCGCTCGTAACTTTGGGTTGCGCTAGGAAACATTCATAAATGGTATACCACTCTCTTTCATTCTCCTTTTGGGTAGTCCCGTGCGCTCGCTCTCCGCAACTTGGCTGGGATCATTTACACCCCTTTAGTCTGGGTCCTATCACTAGATGTATCCTAATGTTCACAATTGGTTCTCGCAGACACGCACCTGGTAAGGAGTTGGAATTCACGCGCCGAAGTGCTTATTTACGATTATATCACACGTGACCAGGTAGAAGCTAACAAGTGTATTCCCTACCCACACAAGAACGGGTATTATACGTTAGTCAGGAGGGCCGCGACCGAATGAAAACATAACACCATCGCATCTACACATCAAAAACCACATTTCCCATATTACAAATAATCCAAATGACATTGACCAGAGCAACATGTCTGGAAGACCTGTGCTCAGCTCCACAGACAACATCTGCATGTGCCCGTGGATCTGGCCCAGCTTGAAAAACGACTGTGTAGTCAGCGTCAGGTCGACGAGTAGTACCTACTACCGTCAACCAGAGGGATTTCATCGTCCCCTGTCTTTTGTTCCTCTGGAAGAACGTTGCTGGTCTGGCGTTTGAACGGGAGATGGATGTGTGATGAGTCTAAACCCGCTGCTGTACGCCTTTATCGTTGTACCTAAACATCGGACACGAATTAGGATTGAGTGTAAGTAGCGGCGCCTTGTGTCACCAAAAGCCACAAACGAGAGGAGCAGAATGTACCGGCCGGTAGTCAATGTACACCACGTCATGAGCCAACTTGAAGTGTAATTGTCGGCTCCCTTCTTGGCTAGCTTGGACACCCAGTTTGATCTGCTTTGGACGCGCAAGAGCACATACCAATGTGTCATATATTTCATCGCGGCCGACATGATTTGGGACCTTTTGACTTCTTCGTCTGCGTCGCGCACGCACAGTCAACACATACAGGCATGACATTTGCAGCAGAGAGAACGCACTCATCTTGATTCAACTCTTAAGCGGCAACGATGCCACCTCAAGCGCTCTCACTGCTAGCTTCCCACACTGCTTGTTGGCACTGCCTGCTCGAGCAAAAATACTTCATCGCGCCTGCTGCGAGATAATTCGAGAGGACTGTGGTGCCATAGATCTCGAGATCTGAGCCCACTTGCACCTTCAAGTGACCTTCGCGACGCTGGATGCCACTTAACAGGTATCATGATCGGCCAGACAGAGATCGATGGTATCGAAACTTACTACCCCAGCATATGCCAGTCCCATCATGTGGGGTCCCTGCACGAGGGCGAGGCAAAATAGCATGCACATCCGATAGCGGTCGCGCGTGTTGGGTTTGAGGCCTGAGGCCCGAGCGTGAGAAGGGTCACGCGCAGTCACCCACCTTGCTCGCTCCATTTAAACGTACCCTTGCTCACCTTCACCAGATCAACATCTTACACATCAGAGCTCTTGTCAGGGCCGGTACCGTCGTGCTCTTCGATACATACGGATCAAATGACTCGAGGCTTCACTCCGTATTTTTATACCACCTCGAGGTATGGCTTCTGTGCGGCGATGGATCCCTTTAGCAGCCTGATTTCTCGGCAGCACAATCTCAAGGCCCGTGGTAGCGGTGCTCCTTACGAATTCAGGTCCGTTAATAGCCTACTAACCTACAGCCCTGTCCAATGTACTTTAATATCTATCAGAGCAATCGAGTCCATCGTTCTCCGTTCCAAGCGCACTCGAGACCGAAATGGTATTCATTCGCAATCTCGTTGGAGGGCTCTTGGCAGAGTTGGAGGACGATATCAACCACGATAAGTTCAAACGACTCCTTCATTACTCGAGACACCTCGCCGCTTTCAAAAATCGCGCAACTTTGGTATGACTCGTGCTGGTCTCTCCTATTTCACCTTCACTCTGGTAAATAGGTCCAGGAGGCCCTGGAAGAAGTCCTGGAGCAGGGTTGGTCTCGATCACTGTTGGTTCCAAGCCCCTAATATCACGTATAGGTGAGGACTTGAACGCAATGTATCTTACGGATAAGAAGAACGGTTCTCCTCGTGATATGCACGAGCATGATGAACTAGAGGTATTACTAGAGTTCTTTTCCAAGCAGGTCAAGGAAATAGTAAACGAAGCCGAAAATATCGAGGTGTGTTAAACTTGCAATGTCGAATAACAGTCCCAGCTGATTGCCATCACAAAAGATCAATGTGCAATCTACTTGTAACGTCCCGGCGCACATGCCGCTCCTTTGGCACTCTACCATTATATATATAGTGTGGACGCATCTTGTAGACGGTAGTCGCCCTTTGTGCCTGTACCCCATAGTCCCTATAGAGCGTGGTCCAGTTCTGTCGTCCGCTCCTCTCAGTGTCTCGCCGTAGGCCACGGCGGGTGTTCCACTACTCAGGAAATCGTTGAACTCATTTTAGACTCAAATCGCAATGCGTTACTGGCTTTGGACCTTAAAGTTCGTGCTTTATCTCGATAAATACAAATCCTGTGTACTTAGAATATATCAGGTCTCCATTGGAACCATGGGCCTTGGATCTGGAGTCCTCGCTGCTGGGCTGTTAGGAATGAATGTATGTGAACGCATCCGCCAGTTTCCCTTTCTGTTTCGGGCTAATCAACTCAAGGTATATCAAATTTGTCAAATTACAAAGTCACATGAAGGAAATGCCTTACGCATTCGCCGCGATGTCGGTTGCTTCATCCGCTGTCGCGGTGCTAATTGCCTGGGCTGGTCTCTGGAGGTGATGATGCTGCTTATCTATAACATCCGCGCTATCGTTCTCATGTCCGCTTTGCAGAACAAGTACTAACCGACTCCCACGCCATAAAGTAAGGGGATGGGGACTTATGTACTTTGTCTACCGCTGCTCTTGTTCTATCGTACATGTGCACTGTACGAATTCGACAATCTGCTTGCCGGAAGGCTAGAGGGTGGTCATGTTCATTGGCACTTCTTAAGGTCGGTGCACGCATCACAAGGGACCTTGGCCCATCAAGTCTAGGCTCCCTTCCCCGTTCACTATAAAGTTGAACACCGTGCAAAACCTCCCAGAGACCTGTTAGCTGTGAGCACACTTCTGCCCAAACTGGTGTCCTCGCTACGGATATAAAGGTACCTTTGCGGGTTAGGCATGTTACGTTAGTTGTGTGTGATTCGTTGATGGGGAACACGAAACCCTTTCCCCTTGCGAACAATGAGCGTCACTGTTGAACTTGGAAGTGTGTATATTTGGAAGCCCACCGTGGATAATAGCGGGAACGCTGAGGGATCTGGCGGAACAGAACAGGACCACGATCTCTATGAGCGACATCTATGGTGCGGCGAGATATATACTATAGTGCACGTGATGTGTGTGCCAATGGGCTTACAATATTCCCACATTCCCAGTGCCATGCCTCTAGTCTGCACAAAGCTCTGCGATGGACAATAGTTGGATGATGCGGGAATCGAGGAAGCAGGCCAAAGTCGACCATGCTCAACGCAAATAGTGTCTACACACCATGTCACAGTGGAAGTCAATCTGACCTGTGTGGAAGGCACCGGTGATTCCTGGGCACTAGGTGGCTTCAATCGGAATCGGAATCTCCGAACTCAGACCGCCAGGCTTTCCATTTTCTAGACATCCTCGAGGTCTCAGCTACTCCTGTCTGGACATGACCTTCTGCCAGGTACGTGGAACTCGAAGCAGCGTTGCTATCAATTTGAAAGATGGGCGCTACCGTGCCGCAGAGCACAGCCGAGCTAAAAGAAGCCAATTGTGGCTGGCTGTGATCCATGCTTTTGCCGCTTGCGTGGCATGACATACAAGTGCCTTGTGCCCATTGGCGTTGGCAAATGCAAGCTATTCAGTGGCTGACTGCGTTTCCCTTCTCGTGTGTTCGACACGAGGACGAACAGGCGAACACGTTTGTTATCAAGCCTGTCTTGTGGCCTTGAGATGTCTGTCGAAGGCGCAGACACGGGAATGACCATCTGCCTCGATCCTGCTGAGCAAGAACGCCCCACATTTGCCGCGTTGATGGAGTGGCTCTACGTAATACGGATTTGACAATCCACCCGCAGAGTGACTAGACAGCATCCGCGCTCACTCAGTCAATGACGCTTCCCAGGATAAACTTTAGGTACGTTAAGCCTCTCTCCTTCTCATTCCTTGGATGTGAGGACCCTTAGGAGCACGCCGCTGCATAGATGCGAGCGCATCTCCCCCTCAGGTCAACGCTCTTGCCCTCATCCTGGATATCAAGCTACCATTATGGGCTGAGCATACATGTGTGCTGGATATGCACAATTCATCGGTGGGGGGCGAAAACCTTTCGCGAAGATGAGCATCATGGTTGATTTAGAGCATGTACATTCTCACACACCTAGAGGTTGCCTCCCGTGCAAACTAACTTCTGTGATCCAGAATGGTACGCCGTTGCGGAAATCAACAGTGTGGGTTGAAGTTGACCATGATCGGCTCAAACAGTTACATACATATATACAGCTATCATCCGCGGACCACGACAGCACTTAAGTCAAATTCGGTGGTATACTGGCATCATTGCGGCCGGTGATCTGCCAAACAAGTAAGACATGAAGCCCAGTGGAAAATGGAAGAGCCAGTAAGCGCATCCCCTATTGTACGGCAGTCGTCGCGAACAAGTGGAACGAACGTTCAGGCCGCAATAAGTATCCAGCGAATACCGGCGCGTGTCTCTGAAAAGGCTTACGATCGAACAAAGAGAGAACACAGCCGCATCATCGCACCGCACACGAGCTTACACACCTTTAAAATCCACATCCCTCTGGACCTGGAGCAGTCTTGAACATCAGCTACGCGTTGACTACCGTTCAATCCTAGCTCGATTACAGCCGGTTGTAACGCTGATGCGGCTATACTGCAAATACTCCTCTACGATTTTCGAGCACCGCGTCCCGAAGACCCATACGAATGATTGGGCGATCGACGTCGGGGATTGTCACGAATCATTAGTTTAGAAGCCCCATTAACCAAAGGGGCTCACCGTCATCTCCGCCCGGGTTCCACCGTTTCTAGTTTCCTCACACAAGCCTAGCTGCGTGTGATCCGCACGCTGATACGCAACCACCCGTATTGCCGTCTGATTGTCCGCATAATGTCCCCTTCCTCGGCATACATCTCTAGCGGTTTTGCCTACGGCTTTTGGACGTACCGCGCCATATCGAGACGCTGCTGGCACGCCTCCTTGACTTCTTCCTTATGATGCAGACGTGGCCCCAGGTCGCCAAGGATCTCCCATTCCAGTTCTGTCGTGTGGTACGCGTCTCGAAATTGGCCACTTTGATGCGAAAGATCGACCAGATGCGCAAGTTCTGCGACGTGTTTAGGCTTGAGTTGGACGTGTACCAGGGTACTGACGTACTTTGCAGAGAACTATAAGCAGGTTGTCCAGCCACCCACCGCTCACACAACCGCTTGTTCGTAAACTTCGAAGATACTTCCTAAGGCCCTAGAAGCCTCTGACGCTCCAAGCCCCCGGTTTCTCCGACAGAGACAGCAGCCACCATCATCCTATTCCCCTTGCTCGGGCCGTCCCTGTCTTCAAACGTCTCCCCGTCCGCAGCCGTCGCCAACCCTCATTCGATATCCGGCTCAATCGACGCCTTGATGATTGGAATATCCTAAGCTGCCCAGGCTTGTCCACTCCCACTTCGCCATGGGCTACACGTTTCCCTCATTGATGTATCGTCGTCTGGCCTACCTCTTCGCCCGCTCGTGTTCTCGGCTCCCAAACGCATCTTGCAGGACTGTCTGCAACTATTCCATCCGGTATTCTCCTTCCATCACGAGCATCGCACACCGGGTCTCATCCAAATCAATCACAGAGACAGTGTACGTAAGAAGGGAGTGAGTACCCGCCCAAGTTCTCCGGAACCCGCGGCGTTTGCGTAGACACGGCTTAAGTGTAAATCCACGTAGAATAGCACCATATGTATCCATGCGTACTTCGTTATCCCCCACTATTGTTTCTTCTGGCAAGATTTCGCTGATCTAATGTTCAAACGGGAGACGGATACGACTCATCCAAATCGGACTAATAGCACGTAAACATGGCATACGAACCCAGCGTGAGCAGTACCTTATACACGTCACCAATACATCAACGACGAGAAAGGAACAGAACGTACCAACTTGTAACCCTTGTGTCGATCAGTACAACTCTGTCGGCTTCTCCTACGTCATAGATTCGCTTGGCGCACGATGACTCGAAATGGCTGTGGCAACCTGGATCTTGGAATCTAGCCTGCACGATCATGATCGATGACGCAGCGCACCCTTTACAAACAGCCCCTCGACGGCTTGTAAAACCCCCATTTCACCCTCGTGGCACTAGACAAGTATCATATGTCATCGTTGCTCATTGAACACAGATATACACCATCAGCATTTACCACTCCCCTCCACCCTTTCCTCGGGGTCACCATGAGGGCGAACCGGCGTGCACATCTAACTTGAATGCTGAGTACGATAGCCCGAGATGAATAAGAGGCTCGAGCGTGGGAAGAATCGCGTGTAGGACTTGGTGCGTAGCTCGTCTGC
>JBBPKI010001499.1:0-12141 GCA_038089155.1 Nevesoporus exiguus
GATACAAGGAGAAGACCAGGATGCAAGGATAAAATTGTAACAGATATTCACTGGCTGTTCAGGCTCACCATGCTGCCAATGCCATAACCATACTAAAGATATTCAGATATATAAAGCTTGTGGATGCTTTCATGGCCTCAGGAGGTGCTCATGAAGTCTGCAATATAATTATGCTGGAGTATAATCTCCACAGTGATTTTGATGAGTTAAAGCTATGGTTTGAACCCACTGATAATGTATGTTCAAACCATTGTTAGCCATGCCAACTGACACATGTGCAGCCACACTGTTATGAAGTCTGTACATTGATCGCAAGGGACAGGAAAGAATTCATTCATAGGAATTTTGTGGGTCATGATCACCAGGTCAAGGACACACCAGACTTTGTCGAGTTCAAGTTTCAGGATGGTGCCCTGCCACCTGACAGCGATTTACTTCTATTGCATGGACTGTGTGCTCACATTGCACAGATCTCTGATGCTGCTGAACTTCTTGACCAGCTGGACTGGGATGCAGAAGAAGTAAAAGTCCTTGCCTTTGATGGATCATCTGCACTTCTGCTTGGTCATTGTCTGGCTCCTTTTGCCATGGAAATTTCTTTTGCTGCATGATAAAGGATGAACTAATGTGTATGAGCTTGTGTACATTACTTGTCTCTCTTGATAGCCTCCAATATCTTGAGGTACCATAGTCACATGTGGTTCTGGCACCACTAACTGGCCAGAGTAGGGTATACACTCCTGGAGACATTCTATCACATATGTTTTGGTGTCTGATTGGCTTGTCCATATTTCTTATCCATGCAGTTTGTCTCTACTGTACTAGTGTCCCAATCCCCAATGGCATCCCGTGACTGCAGTATAGTAGCTATCTGTGGATGATTCATTTCACCTCTTTTTTGTAGCTAACCAGGAAAGACATCATGGTGATTTACATGAATTTTCACAGAGGGCAGGACAAATCAGATTTCCAGCCTGCACACCATGTCATTTCATCAAAAATGTTGGCTGAATTCCCTCACAACTTATCGAATCATCTGCTACACATTCTTCATTGCTCTTTTTGACACCCTTCATGCACATCTCCACACAACTTGTGATATTCAACAAACCAAAGAGACTGTCATGAATTAGATGGGTCAGATGTGTGATACGAATGACCCTTCCAAAGATAAAACCAGGGCTGAGTTTCTTCACAAGGTGTTTGATACATATATCAAGGTGATACCAATGCCTTGGAGAGGTGCCCCTGTCCAACAACAAAAGCCATTGATAGAATATATGCATGAGAAATGGAAGGTGCGATGGCTGTCAAGATACACTATGCACAGGTAAGCTTAAGTAGGTAAATGTAAGGGATAACTAGTTCACCTCAGTTGTCATGCAGTGCAATGGACTGAGGTGTCTACATATGATGTGTAGGCCTTATATACAGTATGGAATGCATACTAAAGTAAAAGGAGTAATCCATAAGGTTGCGACATATGGTGGTTAGCATACATAGGTATAGTGACTCCCAAAACCACTGCAATGTTTGACTATTTTGTAGTAGTGGAAGTGTAGTAAGTGCAAGCGTGGGAGTATCGCTTAGCTTTGGTTAGCCAAAAGATAGAGGACGCTCTTGGCTATCTACTGATCAAGGAATTACATAATTTGGTTTAGGGGTTGCTGAGATATGTACATTCCAAAATGACAATATCATTGCAGCAGTTTTGTCACTTTTGATATGAAATATGTGATTGTTGTTAATCAAGAGATATTTGTCAATATTTGGCAATACAAATAAAGGTACACACATAAGTGTTTCATCTGAGTTTGAAAAAGTTCACATGCCTCTTTATTTTCATCAACTATCATCATACAATCCTTCTCTACCACTCAAAAGAACAGCATTCTTACTATGCTTGATTCTGGCCACTCCATTCATGCCATTGAATCTGCTACTGGTATTCATAACTCCACAATTGCTAGACTTCGCTCCAAGGAGTGTTCTGAGCTCCAAAAGTCTACTGGAGGTTGTCCAAGCAAGCTTTCTCCAACCAATATCTGCCATGCTATCCATCTTATCACCACTGGCAAAGCTGAAAATACTGTTCAAGTCACCAAAACCTTGTCCAATATCATCAACAAGCCTCTGCATCCAAATATGGTTCATCGCCAGCTGAAGCAGGCTGGTATGAAAGCTGTAGTCAAGTCCAAATGCCCTCTTCTTTCTGCCAAACATCGCAAGGCATGTTTGGACTTTGCCTATGCTCATAGAGATTGGACTATGGAGGACTGGAAGAAGGTGGTATGGTCAGATGAGACCAAAATTAATTGTCTAGGGTCAGATGGGCACAAATGGACTTGAAAAAAGTCTGGAGAAGGGCTTAGTGACAGGCTAGTCCAAGGAACTGTCAAGTTTGGAGGAGGATCTCTGATGATGTGGGACTGTATGACCTGGTATGGAGTTGGATTTGCTGCCAAGATGGATGGCAGGATGGATGGGGACCTATACCTTCAAATTTTGAAGGATCAACTCCAGAATTCCTTGGAGTACTATGGTCTTGATCCTCCTAGCATCATTTTTCAGCAGGACAATGACCCCAAGCACACCTGTAGAAAGGTGAAGGAGTGGCTAGAGGAGTAGGAATTTAGGACCATGGTATGGCCTGCACAGTCTCCTAACTTAAGCCCTATAGAACATACCTGGGTTTCTCTCAAAAGGAAGCTTGCAGAGTATGAATATCCCCCTAATGGAATAGAGGAGTTTTGGGAAAGGGTTCAAGTGGAATAGGAGAAGATATCAGCTGCAGAGTGTCGGGGATTGATTGAAAGCATGCCTAAGAGGATTCAGGCAGTGCTTAAGGCAAAAGAGGGCTATACCAAGTACTGATATATCAGAAATACCTATTCTTTGACAAAAGTGATAAAACCGCTGCAATGATATTGTTATTTTGAAATGTCCATATCTCAGCAACCCCTGAACCAAATTATGTAATTTCTTGATCAGCAGATAGCCAGAGGTGTCCCTTACCTTTAACCTAACAAAAGCTAAGTGATACTCCCACACTTGCACTTACTACACTTCCAGTACTGCAAAATAGTCAAACATTGCAGTGGTTTTGGGAGTTACTGTAAGTCATGTGCCAACGTCCTCCTGAGTAACTCCACTCTGACTCCTCTACTTCAGACTTCAGTTCACCTCCAAGACTAACTAGTCTACTACCCCCTTGATACCTCCAGACCTCCAATCGGACTTGAGTCTGGAGAGTCTGGACTTAACAACATTCTTTTTTGGGGTTGGGGCAATCTTGTGCTATGTGCTCATCATTCAAACAGTTGTAACACTTGGAGTTGCATTGGCACAGAGCTCTTATTTCCATTGGCTGACCTCTTTCTCTGTATGTTTGAGCCTGCCTTTCCCTGTAAGTGTTGCCTTGTGAAGCCCCTTGGGAGGCCTTCTCTGTTTTCCTTAGTTTAAATGAATTGAGCCTTGTGCCAATTTCTTTGGCTTTCTCAATATAGTCCTGGATGCACATTTTTCTTTCTTCATTTTGATATATTTGGCATGCTAGGTTTTCTTCCAGGGCTTTCTTGAATAGTCTTACTCCTTGTGGGTCATTGATGGCAGGATCTCCTCCTGTGTCATAATAGTATCTGAGCCAGTGAGTGATAAAGGCTTGAGCTGATTTATTTGGCATTTGTTTGCACCATTCTAGCTTGGTGCATGCTTCATCCTCCTCATTTATTGATTTGAATTGTGCAATGAGCACCTTTCCTATTGACTCTTCACTCAGCCATTTGTTTGTTTTCATGTAGTGGCGCAACTCTTGTTGTGCCCACTGCTCTGTTTCATACTTGTCTTTTTCTCCTGCCTTTGGTTCTATTCTTGTTAAGACTGCTATCACTTTTTGTTTGTCAGTAGTGAATGACTCTGGATTTTCTTTGATATATAGAGTCATGTTCATTTGCCACATGTTGAATGTGTCTCTATTACCATCAAACTTTCCAGGATCTGGAATCATTTCTACTTTCTTTGAGACCTTTACCTCTATGTTTTCTCTGGCCTTTCCCCTTCTTTCTCTCTTCAACTCCATGAGTTCTTCCTGGAGGGTGTTAAGTCTGGACTCTCTGGACTCAAGTTCAATCAGAGGTCCAGAGGTATCAAGGGGGTAGTAGACTGGCTAGTCTCTGAGTTAGACTGAAGTCTGGAGTGGAGGAGTTGGAGCAGAGTTACACAGGAGGACGTTGGTGTAGGACTTATGTGTTGCATCCTTGAACAGGTCTGTGTCCTCGTATTTTGGAAGATTGGAGTTCTAACAGGAGGAGGAGATGGAGATTGCAACAAGAGAGAGGAGAGAGGACTAATTCAATATTGATATAACCAAGTGCCAGTCCAAGCACAGCATTGGTCCAAGCAGAGAAATGGAGCTCTGAGTGTGGAGGAGCAGAGATGGACTGAGGGAGACAGAGTTGGCTTGGGTTTGTCAAAGTTGACAGGAGATGACTGGAGTTGGGGCCAAAGGGGTCGGAGATGGATGGAATGGCATGGGATATGACAGTGCCTCCCCTTTAAAGCCAAGCCCTTGAGGCCTTAGTAAGCACAAATAGAGCATAGAGCCAGTCTGAGGAAGCAATCAAGCTTCTGTGGAGAGGGTGCACTGACAGAGGGGATAACGAAGTTGCTTACTGGGCCCAAGTCCAAGGCAGAGTACCATGTGGAGTTGAAGGTGACAAAGATTTTGTGAGGACCATGCTGGAAAACTCAGGATTCTACCACCACATAGAATAAGCTCCTCCAAGGAAGGCTTCTAGCCTCAGTGTAATAGATATGGAGAGCTTGGAGAGTGCATGAACAGAGGGAACAGAGGCCAAAGATGGCAGAGTGCATGAAAGGATGGCAGTGGAGGTGGTTCAGAGAACAGAGTGGGAACACCAGAGGGTGAAAACAGAGGTGGAGAGCTGAAAACAGAAACAAAGAGACAGATGATGGAGAAGCTAAAAATGGAGACAAAAAACAGAAAAAGTGGAGGGCCTCAGAATGGGAGTTGGAGATGCCCAAAGAGGGCCAGAGAGTGGAGGAGAAGACAGGGGGTCCCGAAATGGAATCAGAGGTCCCTGGAGTGGGCCAGAGTAACAGGAGTGTACACCAGGTACTGGGAAACCAGAAACCAGAGGGAAAACAAGAGATAGAAAGGAAAACATAGAAAACCAGAGTTAACTGGAGTTAAACTGGAGCTGAAGTAGTTGAAGGATCCAAAAAGTGGTTGGAGTGGCACAGAAGGGCTGGAAAAGCAGAGGCATACATCAAGATACAGGAGGATTCAAAAATCAAAGAGAAAGCAGAAAGAAGAAGGAATCTAATGAAATGAAAGAAAACAGAGGGAGAATGTGGAGGTGTACAGTGAAGTACCAGAGAGGTCAGAAGACAAAAAAAAGAGAATACAGTATATCTGGAGTTTTCAGAGTTAAACATGGAGGGGTACTCAGGCAACTCCAGAGAGTGCTGGAGGACACATGAGGTGTACCACAATGGTATTGGATTGTCTGGAAGACGAAGGGGAATCCTGTAGGCCCTAGGAAAGGGTCTGAAGGGGATAGACAGAGGAGCCCAAACAAGGAGCCAGAGGATGAGGGAGCATGGTTGGGCAGGGATATATCTTCAGGGTACCAAAGATGAGAATGGTGTTGAAGTGGAGATTTTTGGAGGGGTAACTTCAGAGTTGCTAGAGTCATTGGAGGGTTGTGGTGGTGTTTGGAGGGTTAGGAATAGAGGTACCATGAACATATGGAGGGTTTGGAGAAATCCAGAGGTGTATGACTAGTGTACCAGAGATATTGGAGGGAAGACATGGAAGAGGAAATTGGAGTACCCTAGAAGTACAGGAGGGTCTGGAGGTCAGAGGGGACAGGAATAGGTGGAGGTGGGGTGGTGCCTCCCCTTTAAGGCCAAGCTCTTGAGGCCCAAGTGGAGCCAAAGAAGGCTGACTATGGAGTGCACTGGGGTTGAATGGAGTGAAAGGAAGTGAAAAAAGAAATTATTGGAGTTGAACTGGAGGTAATCAGAGGTAACAGAGTGCAAGGAAATGCACAACAGAAAGAATACAAGGAGAACAAGAAGCAGAAATGAACAAATCAAAATAGAGAATATCCAAAAAGATCAAAAGTAGAGTAGTTCTAAACAAGGAACTCAATATCAGAGTTAGTAGTAAGCCAAGGGACAATCTTGGTTGGTCCTGGGTGCAGGGAGAAATATCTGAACAAGGCCAGTCGGAGGTCTGCAGGATGAGACCATGAAGGTCCAAGATCTAGATCAAAGAAAATAGGGAAAACAAGATAAAAGCAAAAACTAAATGAAACAATGGTTGATCAGTCCTTAATGCAGGAAGAAATCTGGACAGAGCCAGTCAGAGATCTGCAGACAGTGACCACACAAAGGCCTGAGGCCTTGGGCAAATCCAGATGTAACTCCTGGGATTGATTCTGTTGGCAACCTAAACCTATTAAGGCTTCGGTCACACTACTAGGCTTGCTTTAGAGGTCAAGAGGAAGTTCAGGGAGAATCAACCAGGACTTGACTGAAGTCCGGTCATTGATGACATTGGTCTTATATACTACTTACAGGTGTTTAGGGTAGGTCTGGAAATACTGACTAATATACTACGTCATTAATGATGTCATGGTCTAGAATAGCGGTAATTAAGAAAGCATGCTTGATAAGGGTCTGGAACAAATGTGAATGAAGTGAAGGAGGTTGACCTAGACTTGGTCAGGTGACATGTCCCATGGTCACGTGATAGTGGTCATGTGACTTGATAAAATAAGATAAGTGGAGAAATCGTAACAGATTCTGGACAGAGTCCTGAAGTGCAGAGGTTTTGGCATTCAATCTGTGAGGGTGTTAGATGAAGTTGCAGCTTCTTATACCTACTTGATCAATGGATTGATTATTAGGTGAGCATGTGGTGTCCTAAACAAAAACAAATGTCAATAAATCCAAAGAGGTTGACCCAAAGGTCATGGAGGTGGATTGCCTCAAGGGAGAAGAAAGAAAACAGAATCATCTGGAGTCAACCAGAGTCCATTGGAGTTGACAGAGAACTGTCAAGAACAGAAAACAAAGGTTAAACTGAACAGGAACATAAGCAGAGGACAAAAATAACAGAATGGAACTGTCCAAAGTGGACAGAACCATGAGGGGCAGAAATTGAAGGGTACAAAAGAAATAGACCACAGAAACAGAAGTATAATTGGAGTACTCCAAAGTGCTCCAGAGTAGGCCAGAGTTCATTGAAGTTGACAGAAACTGTCAACAACAAAAAATGGATGAATGGTCAGAAAGAAATAAAGCAGAGAAAAACAAAGGTGATAGAGTGGTCTAAAATGGACCCAAGGAACTGAGGTGCCCCAGAGTGGAGTGCAGACAAGGGTGACGCAAGTCACGAGTCTAGACTTCAGCACAGAGGGAAAACAGTGTGGAGGGTCTGGAGTTTCTGAAGAAAATCAGAGTTGGGTGGAGTTACCTTCGGACTTTTGGTCCTTGGGTTTGAAGGAGCAGAGTATGAGGCTGGAGCGACCAGAGCAACAAGCCATTGCAGTGCTGAAAAGAAAATGGAGTATTCTATGGAGAAAAACAGAGGATGACCTAAAAGGGTCCAATGCCATGTTATTCAGACTTGCTGGAGATGGCAAAAGTGAGAATAGAGGTGTCTTTGGACTTGTGGTCCAAAGATGTGAAGGTAGCAGAGTTGAATGTTGAGGATAGAGGATGGTTGGATGTTACAGAGGCTGACTTTCCTTTCTGAGGTGTCCTGCCTTCCCCAGTGAGAGACTGGTTGTGGCAGACAAGGTGGACTATCCCATTACTCATGCCTGTGCACACTTAGTGTAGCAGTATCAACAGGTGGTGAGAGGCAAGGAAGTCTGGAGGCCATGGTGATTTCAGAGTGCACTCCAAACCAGAGTTGACAGAGTTGGAAGTGGAGATTCTGGAGGCACTGGGGGTTTGGCATTCCATTTGCAGGGGTCAAATGATGTGCTGCTCATATCCCAGTCACTCAACAGAATATCATGGGTGAGCAGCTGTGTCCTAAACCCAACAAGTGAGGAAACCCAAGGAGATGACTTGAAAGTCAGAGGTGGTCTCACCAGAGGGCATGGGAGAAGAAGTCTGTAACTGGGAGTGAAGGGAAAAGACCTGCCAAGGGGGCAGAGTCCAGTCGGAGTTTGGAGGTAATGACAGAGATTGATGCATGCTTGGTTTTAGTGTGAATCCAAGAGCATGCTGAGGTTGTGATGGAGTGTTATGAGGTTGTGAGGTCAAAGACAAGAGGGAATGGAGACCTGCTTAAGAGGGAGCATAAATATACTGTTAAGTCTGGACTCTCCAGACTCAAGTCTGATCAGAGGTCCAGAGGTATCAAGGGGGTAGTAGACTGGCTAGTCTCAGAGTTGGACTGAAGTCTGGAGTGGAGGAGTCAGAGTGGAGTTACTCAGGAGAACATTGGTGTAGGACTTATGTGTTGCACCCTTGAACAGATCTGTGTCCTTGTATTTTGGAAGATTGGAGTTCTGACAGGAGGAGGAGATGGGGATTGCAATGAGAGAGAAAAGAGAGGACTAATTCAATATTTGTGCTAAAGCTATGCAACAGAGTGTACAGGGATTATATACTAAGAATTGGAAGGTAAGTAGGGCTGGAGCACAACATAGGAGCTGTGTTCCAAGATAAAGATTATAAATATACCATAATGATAAGTAATCATAATATAAGGGATCCGGATCTGGATATAACTGAGTGCCAGTCCAAGCACAGTATTGGTCCAAGCAAAGAAATGGAGCTCCAAGTGTAGAGGAGCAGAGATGGACTGAGGGAGATGGAGTTGGCTGGAGTCTACCAGAGTTGGCAGAAGATGACCAGAGTTGGGGCCAAAGGGATTGGAGATGGATGGAATGGCATGGGATATGACAGAGGGCTATGAGTTGGTCTGACAACATTTTAATCACTTCTGTGGACATTTCTTGTATGGGACCTGATGTGGGAGGCAATTAGGAGATCTGATTGGAGGATAACAGCTGGTCTCCTAAGAGGTTGTCAAATGAGTTGTCAGTCTCTGAATTAACAAAGGGGAGTGGATTCTGGTAAGGGTTCTGCAATGTGATGTATCTTTTGTGGAACCAGGGTTAGCTCTGGTTTGGGGGTGGGAGAGAGCAAGGATGTTCTTAAGTTTCAAAGGTTGTTCAGTCCTTCTCTTACTTCTTTGAGAATATCTATGGCCTCTAAGAGTTGGGGTCTAGAATCTGCGTAAAGTTGTACTCATAAGACCTGTGCTCTGAATGCTAGCACTTGGTCTTTGGGGATGCTGTGTGCTTGTAAGCGGGCTTTGTTGAATGGTTTGTTTTCCCTAATTTTGTCTAGGAGATAGGGGAGAAAGTTGACTTCTTTGAAGATATTTACTAATGGTACCAGGGTAGGTGTTCAGTACTCTTCTCTTGTAGGCTGATAGTGGATCCACCTGTCTTTGTTTTCTCTTCCTGGGAAAGAAGAGGCTTGTGAGTTGGAGATTTTTTCTGAGCTTGGCATGGATGAAAGTCTTTGTCCAAGAGCAAATGGTGATCTTGCTCTTACTGCATATTGCTGGTTTCACCAATGAAATTGCCCTTCTTGGTCAATGTATCTGTCATTGGGGTCGAAGGAGTATTCTCTGAGGAAGTAATCTGAAATGACTATGGTTTCCTTGGAGGGGATTCAGAACTTGACCTCCTTGACTCTGAGTTCTCTTAGAAGCATTCATATGAAAGTTTGGAAAGAAGTGTGAATCTTTTGTCAACACCAACTTCTACTTGATCGGGACAATAGCCTCCTCGACTTGAGTCTTCAAAAATATAATGGTAAGTGGGCTGGTGGGCACAAGACCACTTTTTCACCAGTTGACCACTGTGTACTAGTAATTCTAAAAGTGATATGCCTCATGTGGACACAAGCTGAAGCTCATGAAAATGTGTGGAGGTGGTTTTTAAACTAATTAAGAGCTCTTGAGCTCATCCTATGACAGCACCCTAATGTGTGACTGATCTTCACCAGCACATAGCCAGGGTATACATAAAAGTAAAGAGGTGCAAGTGCACATGAAGATGAAAGATGGTATGTAATCAAGAGTTCCCTTTGCCCCTAGGGTCCAGGGTTGTTGCGAATGATGGTGAGGTACAATATAGAGTGGTGGTGAAGAAAGCTGATAGTCAAGTCCTAATGTTGGCAACCTCTACTACTTAAGGCTTTGGTCATCACAACTCAGACTTGCTGTAGAGACAAGAGGAAGATAGAGGGATACCAACCAGGACTTGACTGAAGTCTGGTCTTTGATGACATTTGGTTTATATACATACAGGCATGTTTAGGGTAGGTTAGAGATAGCTGACTAAGTACTACATCATTAGTGATGTCATAGGTCTAGGCTAATGGTAATTAAGTGAGCATGTTGTAATAAGGGTCTGGAGCAAGTGGAGATGAAAGAGGCATGTGCTAGACCTAGAACTGATCATATGATACTCTTCCACAGTCATGTGATCATGGCAATGAAAAAGATAAGATAAGACCAGATGCGCTAAAGCAGCATCATTGATCTTAGTACTACTCTTCTATACTTTCATAGTGTTGATCAGTTACAAGGTGTAACAGATACTCTGTGGTCAATGTTCTCAGGTTCCACTGGGACCTTGAGGGCTCAGCCTTAAAGAGGAGGCACCACCCCACCTCCACCTATCCCTGTCCCCTCCGACCTCCAGATCCTCCTGTACCTCTAGGGTACTCTGGTTTCCCCTTCCATGTCTTCCCTCCAACATCTTCAGTATGCTAGTCATACACCTCCATATTCCATCCAACAACTCTGGTACATGTATTGTACACCTCACCACTCTGTAGTACATTTGTGGTACCTCCATTCCCAACCCTCTACCAACTTCTGCAGCTCTGGAGTTATCTGAAAGCTTCTGCTTCAACTCCATCCTCACCTCCAGTACTCTCAAGATACATCCCTGCCCAACCATGCTCCCTTATCCTCTGGCTCCTTATTTGAGCTTCTCTATCTGTCCCCTCCAGACCTATCTTCAAGAGCCTACAGGATTTCCCCTCCACCTTCCAGACCATCTGGTACCCTTATGGTACACCCCCATGTGTTCTCCAGCACCCTCTGGAGTTTTTTTAGTATCCCTCTGCATTTAACTCTGAAGACTCTGGATATACTCTAGAGTATTCTCTTCCTTTTGTCTTCTGACCCCTCTGGTACTTCACTGTACACCTCTGCTTTCTCCCTCTACTCCCTTTCTATTTCTTTAGATTCCTTTTTCTTGCCATTTCCTATCAGTTTTGCACTCTCTGGTATCTTGGTGTACACCTCCCCTTCTCCAGCCCCTCTGGGCTACTCTGACCCCTTCTGGGACCCTCCAACTTCTATAGCTCCGGTTTAACTCCAGTTTCCTGCAGTTTTCTTCATTTGCCCTTTCTATCTCTTGTTTTCCCTCCAGTTTCCAATTTCACTGGTACCTGGTGTACACCTCCATTACTCCTGCCCACTCTGGGCACCTCCAATTCCATTTTGGAACCCTCTGTCTTCTCCCCCACTCTCTGGCCCTCTCTGGCATCTCTGACTCCTATTTTGGGGCCCTCTGCTTTGTCTGTTTTTTGTCTCTGTTTCAATCTCCTCCATCATCCATCTCTTTATTTTTCTTTTCAGCTTCTCCACCTCTGTTTTCACCCTCCAGCATTTCCACTTTGTCCTCCAAATCACCTCTGCTGCTACCTATTGCACACTCTAGCATCTCCAGCATCCATTCCCTCCATTTGCATACCCTTTGAGCTCTTCATATCCATCTCTTACCTATCTTACACTGAGGCTAGGAACCTTCTTGGAGCAGCTTTTTCTAGGTGGTGGTAAGATTTCAAGTTTTCTAGCATGTTCCTGACAAAATCTTTGTTATTTTCAACTCTGCATGATATCCCACCTTAGACTTGGGTCCAGTAAGCAACTCCATTATCCCCTTCATTAGTGCACCCTCTCCACAGAAGCTTGACCACTTCCTCGGACTGGCTCTATGCTCTATCCATGTTTACTGAGGCCTTAAGAGCTCAGCCTTAAAGGGGAAGCACTGTCATATCCTATGC
>JBBPKI010001500.1:0-12131 GCA_038089155.1 Nevesoporus exiguus
CCC
Source organism: Nevesoporus exiguus (assembly GCA_038089155.1). Taxonomy (NCBI): domain Eukaryota; kingdom Fungi; phylum Basidiomycota; class Agaricomycetes; order Boletales; family Boletaceae; genus Nevesoporus; species Nevesoporus exiguus. Next base: position 4 of record JBBPKI010001500.1, read on the forward strand.
GAGGCTCTTCCGATCGGGGGGGGTGAGCGGGCCCCGGGGGAAAACCAAGAGTAAAACATGAGGGGGGTGGGGGGTAAGATGAATAAATAACCATATGTTCGGTAGTTTTCTGTCATCTTGGACACCTTGTGTTAGAGTGCGCTTGAGGGGCATATGGGGGTGGATGGGCATTTGGATTCATTAAACCATTGTTAGAGGTCATCTTTGACTTATTGTCCTTCAGATTGTCCTTCAGTTCCATCTTAGATCATCTTTCAACTAACCAGGGGGTTATCTCTTGAAAGAGCCCAGCCATCGTCGGACTTTCCTTGACTTCACCATTAGACTTTCTGTCGAACTTACATCTTGGACTCCCTCCTAGGTCCTCATCCAGGGGAAAGGGGATCCACTTATGCTGCGTTGTGTATTTCTTTGTGTCATGAGCAACTTGGTGAGATGTGGGAGAGGATGTAGAGGTTGGGCTTCTTGGGAAAGGGACTTGCATCATCAGGGAAACTCTGTACTTCTGGTATTTGGGAGCTCTTTGCTAGGCTTGGTGACCATCAGTGGTAGATAGGTACTCAGTGGTCGTCTGCTCACATTACTTGAGTCATTGGATGGGTTGCTTCAAATTCTAAAGGCATGATGAAGCAGGGGTATCATTATAGTTTTTGACATCTTTCCAGATGTTCTTCGAGGGTTAGCATGTTCTGGAATTACATACAGGGGGGTTTTGCACTGTTTTAGTATCCCTGATAACTGTACTAAGGCTTGAAGGTCACTGAAAAGCTGTAAAGCAAATCCCTTGGCTTCTAGATAGTTTATCTTCATCTTGGAGGTTTCAATTTCACTTCCTCCAGAGGCAGTGCTTGGTCTGCATACCTCGGGATCCTTTTGGAATTCTCCTACATCAAGAAGGGTTGTGGTGTGGTTGTCATGGTGTGAGCTTAGTTTCCAGGGGTGATTTGCGTGTGTAAAGATGTGGAAGAGAGGGGGGAAGACCTATGCATGTTGGTCTGCATTGGGAATTACGTCTTGCCTTCAGGTAAGATAGTTTATCAATGTCACAGTCATTTCAATTATGCACATCTTGCACCTTATGCTACATCAAGAGCTAGTGGGTGGCATGTGGCTGAGAAGCCCATTGGTGTATTGTATAGCCTAAAAAATTGCAGCTGGGAACTTGATGTGGTAGGGGGTTGCAAGTAGTGTTGCACCTATGAGTAGCAATGTGTCACTGGGAATCTAAATGTTTTCCAATGCATATGAGTATGCACCTTTGTGCGCTGGACTTTTCCTCAGGTGGCCAAACTGGGAGTACTTCGTAATAAATTTCAAATGTGACTTTTGGGGTCTGTTGACTGTTGGCTTACTTTGGATGGAGAGGGATAATGCTTGCATGGCATTCTTGAGCATAGGAGCTAGTTTAACCTCATTGCAGAGGGTAGAGTACAACTCTGTCTGTTACATCCTTGAAGGGACACTGGTGTTTAAACCACTCGGGACATGTTATGAATGCTGGGGGCAGCACTGAACTAGGACTAGACCAGAGACAGAGATGGATGACAAGAGGTGCAAGGTAGGAGGAATGCTAGGAGAGACTGGCACTCTCACTAGGAATGGGCCTAGAATGGCACTACTGATTGGGCAGACTAAGCTTAGAGTACTCTACAGGAGTGGTCCTTACTTATATACTACTTGGTATGCGCACAGACCACCTTAGGGGAGGTTGATGAAAGCTATACATAGGTAGGCACAAAGATGGCATCAATGATAGAAGGCTATGAAGGGGAGATAAGGAGGCTATAAGGAGTGGATGGTAACCAGGTGGAGATGAATGTGGGAAAGGTATCATGGAGGTAAGGCACAGTCCAAATGAGGGTTAGAGCAGAGTCCAAAGATAAGGATTTAGCTAAGAGGTTGGCAAGGAAGTGGTAAAGGTGAATAAAGGGGATTTTCATAACATTACCCCCTAACCAAGGTTTGAAGACCTCAACAAACAAACAAACAAGGTAAGGAAAAGAGATAGGGTAGACAGAGGGAAAGTTCAAGGAATAAGTGAAAAGGGAAGAGATGGCGAATATAGAACAAGAAGCAAGTGGAAGGAAATGGTGAAAAGGAACAACATAATGTGAGGAGGCACTCACAAAGAGGTGCAGCATCTCACTAGTAGTACAATTAAGAAAATGAGACATTAGAAATCAAGATAATCAGGAGAAGGGGACTTAAGAGTGAAAGGAGGAACTTCTAAAGTACCAAGTAAAGTGGCTTCTATAGAGAACATAGAGACAATTGATGCAGTGTGGGAAGGCAGGCATGGTGGAGTATACTTAGGAGCAAATAGGTGAGTATCTTGGTGGGTGCACAGAGGAGGAGTAGGGGATCTATGATGAGTATCCTTAATTGAAGTGGTAGGGCAAGTGGCATAAGCATTGTCTTGGATACTATCATCTTCGAGATAAGGGTCATCATCATAATGCGAGATAGTAGGGGCATCGGAGTATGAAGGTGATGGCGCATGGCAGTGACGAGAGGACCAACAGTTAAGCTTCTGGCATACAAAGCACAGATGGCAGTGTAAGCAGCAAGACTGAGTGGCAGGGGATAGCACAACAAGTGTGTCTATATCCATTGGGTACACTGATGATTGAGGCAAGGGTGCATGAGGGGGAAGTGGTGTGGGGGCATATACAGGTGAGGTAGGAGTGGCTTTGGATGAGGACACAGTAAGGGCAATTGGATCAGCAAATTGTGCCAGCAATGACAGTGACTCAGCTAAATTAGTTCTGAGGCATTTCTTGTTGGCATGGAATGTCTTGACAATGGTTATGGTGGCAGCAAGAGAAGTTGGGCTGTGGTAGTCCACAAGCTTGTGATGGAGGGTAGGTGTAAGTCCAGCGATGAAGTATGTGACAAGGAGGGACTGGTCATGAATACCACTTGTATAAGCGGTAGTGGTGAAGGCTAGGATATACTCCTGAAGACCATCAGACCAAGTCTTGTCTGGCGATCTAGTATAGTTCTGGCAGAGGGTGGAGAGTGCAGCAACAGTGGCTTGTTCTAGGGCAGCAGGAATGAAGGTGGTGGTGAAGTTGGTGAGGAAGGCAGTGAAGGTTTTCTCTGTGGCATCAACAGTGTCATTAAAGAGCTTATCATACCAGTGCTCAGTAAATAGGGAAGCATCTCCCTTGATCTTGCTAAGGCAGATGACAGTGCAGGTGTCGTCAGAGTACAAGTTGGTGTTGATCATGAAGTAGACCTGCATGGCCTTTATCCAGTGATTGGCAGATGACAGATCTCCAAGGAAGTCATCAGGCATGGCAGCAGTGATTTTGTAGTCATAGGAGGAGGGCATGATGGGCAAAGGTGGCAAGGGCAAGGCGAGCTATAAATATGACAATACAAGCAGCGTGATGTGGCAGAGGCAGTGGTACAGCAGTGGTGATAACAAGGTGGATGCACAGCAGTGCAAATGCAGATAAGGGCAAACCAGTGCAGGGTGGAGACAGGACTAAGACTGGACAACAAGGAGTCAACACCCCTAGGATCAACAGTCAGAGTCAGTGGCAATGGCAGGCAGATGGTAGTGGGAACATAGCAGCAAGGTGGCACTCCTCTGAGCACAAGGCAGTAGGCCTGGGACTCTATATCTGGTGACAAACAGCAAGGACAAGTAATACTCCTCTGAGTGTAGGCAGATGGCGGCAAACCTGGGACTAAATACCTGGTGGCAGGCGGTGATAGCAACAATGGTACTCCTCTGAGTACAAGGGCAGAGTATGGGACTTGATACCCAGTGACTGGCAATGGATGGGTGATAGTGGCAGTGGTGATGGCAATAATGAATGGCAGGGGCAGGGCGACCAGTGGTGAGAGGACCTCAGTCCAAAGGGGACAGCAGCAGGCAAGGACAATGGTAGTGACTAAGAGACACATGTATAGTCTCAGCAGATGGCGATGGCAGAGCAACAGGGGTCAGAGGTACTGGATGTGACCAGTGGCAGGCAGCAGCAGTAGGAGGACAAGGGTGGTGTCAAGGTGACAGCAGCAAGGTTGTTGGATGACAGGCAGGGTAGTACAACGCTCTTCAGCAAGGATGACAGCCAAGCAGACAAGGGGCAGTGGCAAGAAGGGATCTGGAGAACTAGATGACACTAGCTCCAATGGTAAAGCTTAGTCTTTTGTTACAGATGCCGAGGGCAGCACTGAACTAGGACTAGACCAGAGACAGAGATGGATGACAAGAGGTGCAAGGCAGGAGGAATGCTAGGAGAGACTAGCACTCTCACTAGGAATGGGCCTAGAATGGCACTACTGATTGGGCAGACTAAGCTTAGAGTACTCTACAGGAGTGGTCCTTACTTATATACTACTGGGTATGCGCACAGACCACCTTAGGGGAGATTGATGAAAGCTATGCATAGGTAGGCACAAAGATGGCATCAATGATGGAAGGCTATGAAGGGGAGATAAGGAGGCTATAAGGAGTGGATGGTAACCAGGTGGAGATGAATGTGGGAAAGGTACCATAGAGGTAAGGCACAGTCCAAATGAGGGTTAGAGCAGAGTCCAAAGATAAGGACTTAGCTAAGAGGTTGGCAAGGAAGCAGTAAAGGTGAAGAAAAGGGGATTTTCATAACAGGATGTCTGTCATCATTGGCATAAGGAATGTGGGAGATCATCTTCTACTTCCAAATACACCTTCATGCATCGTCTACCCTTACAGATAGTGCTTCAGTGACTGGTAAAGGTAATAAAGTGAAGTCTAATGTTACAACCCATAACCCAGAGGGTTGTAGATCATAAAGTCAGAGGGACAAAGTCCATGACTACCCTTTAGGGGTCACTAGAGACATCTTAAGGAGCATAAAAGAGAAGGCTTAAAAGAAGGCTTTAGGAGGCCTTAGACTCAATCAAGAGGTTTATGGGAAAACCAACAAGAGACTTTGCTTGAAGTCCTTGGGGCATATTCTATTGGACTTATATAGAGTCTAACCAAGTACTTAGGGCAGGCTAATGTGCATTGGCCACCTTAGGGCTGATATCATACCTAGCTATGACGTCATGCCATGAGGTGTACCTGTGATGTCACTAAAATCTAGCCTCTGTGGACTTGGCTTCTAGAGTATCATAATGTTAAATAAACCTAGCTAAGTGCTGTGAGAGCATATAGTGGTTAGCTAACTCGCTTAGCAAGGATGTGAGCATGTTGGATTGCCAACAATTTGAGCAGCTGGGGAGGGTGACCATGGGGGAGGAACAATGTGGATTGGTAAGGCAATTGCCTGAGAAACAGGCAATGGGGTATTTGGCATGAGAGGGGGAGATGGCATATGCAGATGAGTGGGAATAGGGGGGGTGGCCAAGAACAAGGTCGCTTTCTAAATAATCAGAAAGATTGGAGTCCAAAAGGGAGTCCAAAATAATCTCAGTGAATTCACAGAGGATGGAGAGTGGAAATGAGGTGATGACCTGAGCAAAATGATGGTGATCCATCAAGCTCAAGGCACAGAGGTGGAGTTGATCTAAAATGGTTTTCCTGGCAGCAGAGAAGTCCTCTCTATGTGACATATGCAGGTGGGAAGCAAAAAGTCTGAAAGATGAGGTGTGATGGTAGAAAATGCAGGCCTCCATAAGTTCCAGGGAGGTGGCCAATGAGGGAGAACCTTCAGCAAGGCAAAGGAGTGGAGTATGGTCGAGGATATAAGCATATGTGGCAAGACAGTAAAAGCATGGTAGATTTTCTACATAGAGTCGTTCCAAAGCCCAGTGGGGAATAGTGGGTCTGGAGCATTGGTGGAGGAGTCCTCTGGGGGCTAGAGAGGGAGTAGGGTGAGCAAAGCAAGGAGGAGGGACTTTAGCAACAGGAGGAAGTGTGGTCTGAGAGAGGCTGGTGGGGGAAGATATGGTGGACTGATTTTCAGACATGACATGATGGAGATAACAATGACAAGAGGATGATGATGAGAACAGTGATAATAGTGGCAAGAGAGATAGCCAAGAAGATAGCAGCAGCTGTGAGAAGTTGAAGAGGAGCAAGCATTAGTGCTTAATAGAAGATTGAGCTCTTATATTCTCTGAGTAGAGCAGTAGCATGATGAAGATTTCTCTCTGGTTCCCAGGTGTTTTCAGAGGAAGGATATCCTTTCCACTTAATTAGGTACTGGTGGTGATTAGTGGATCCCTGATGAGAGAGTATAGCTTCAATTTCATATTCTTCACCATCAATAAGATCCAGTGGCACAGGAATGAAGTTAGGGCCATGCTCTGGTGTGGTCTGATAGGAGGATAAGAGGGAGGCATGGAAGACATCATGGATACACCATGTGGGTGGTAATTTCCTAATATGCCACAGGGGAGAGTACCTTGATGATTACAAAGGGTCCTTCTCTTTTAGGAGCAAGTTTCTGTGATGGGTACCTGAGTTTAAGATTTGTGGCTTCAAGCCAAACTCTATCTCCAACTTTCCATGGTGTGAACTTGGAGGAGAGTTGTTCTTTTATGAGTCATTGTGAGGTAAAATGGGCAGCCAGTGCCTCTTTTCATGCTTCTATGAGAGTGGAAAGTTGTTCTTCAACAGAGGGGACAAAAGATTTTCCTAATGGTGGATAAGCTCTAGGTTCATATCCCATCATGAGGAAGTATGGTGATTGGTGGATGGAAGAGTGTGCCGTGGAGTTATGGGAAAATTCCACAGTAGAAAGTAAGGTACTCCAGGTACCAGGGCATCCTTGGCAAAAGATATGTAGATAGATCTCAAGCTCCTGATTGGCTCTTTCAGTCTGACCATCAGTCTGTGGATGATAGGCAGATGACAGCTTGATGACATACTGAAGGAGACAAGCTAGCTCTTTGGCAAAGGAGGATGCAAACTGGGGGCCTCTGTCAGAGATACAAGAGCCATGTAGACCAAATCTGGGGAATATGTGTTTAAAAAAGAGTGAAGCAACATCTGCTGCAGAGATGTTTTTAAGGCAAGGGAGGAGGATTACCCCCTTTGTAAGGCTGTGGTCGACCATGGCCAGGATGGAGTTGAAACCATGAGAAGGTGGGAAGTCAGTGATGAGATCCATAGAAATCTGCTGAGAGGGGTGGATGGCAAAAGAGAGCAAAGGTGAGAGGGGGGGAATGGTGGGGTGGGTATTAGGCTTTGCAGATTGACAGGTAGCACAACCTGTAATGAAGTGGGAAATGAATGAGCACATACCAGGCCACCAATAGTCACAGGAGAGGTGGGTATACATGCAAAAAAGGCCCTTATGTCCTCCTGATGAGGAGGAGTGAAGAGAATTGACTAAATCATAATGGGCATTGGGGGGAATAAAGAGGCAACCTTTATAATACAAGTTTGGAGTGTCATAATGCCAATTGGCAAGGGAGGAGCAATGGAAGAAGGGGAGAGACTTCTCCATGGCATAAAGGGCATCAAGGATGAGGGGATCCTTAGCAGAGGAAGTGGCAATTTTAGTGATGAGGGTGAGATCTAATGCAGAAATGATATGCAGATTGGGGAGGATGGGATACTGTAAATGTTATCTAATGAAGTATCAACATCATGACAGTGAGAGAGGGCATCAGCAGGGGTCATCACAGTTCCTGGAAGGACAGTCCAAAGAAGATGGTACTCTTGAAGAAAGAGACTCCAACAAGCTTGGCATCATGACAATTTCTGAGGTGCTTTCATAAATGAGAGGTTTTTGTGGTCAGTGAAGATGGTGATTGGATGTTCAGTGCCAAGAAGATACTGTCTCCATTCCTCCAAGGCATCAATGACAGCAAGGAGCTCTCTGTCATAAATATCATAATTGTGCTCTGCATCAGTTAAAGTGTGAGAGTAATAAGCACAAGGGTGAGAGTCTCCATTGGTATCCTTTTGCATGAGGATAGCACCAACAGCAATGAGAGATGCATTGGTCATGAGAAAGAATAGTTTGGTAGTATCAGGGAGGATGAGAACAAGGCAGAGGAGAAAATATCCTTAAGATGAAGGAAGGCAGTCTGCTGGGGTTCTTGCCACATCCAAGGCTGGGTATTCTTGATTAGGAGATTAAGGGGGGCAGTGATATCAGTGAAATTAGGAATGAACTTCTGATAGAAGTTGCAAAAACCAAGGAAAGAGCAAACTGCCTTGACAGTGGAAGAAGGTTGCCATCTAGCTATAGTGGAGAGCTTGACAGGGTCCATGCAGACTTGTCTGTTGCCTACAATGATACCAAGGTATTCAATTTCAGGAGTGTTGAAGGTACATTTAGAGAGTTTGAGGGTCAGCCCATGTTCTCTGAGATGAGCAAAGACACAGCGAGTGTAACCTTCATGGTCAGGGAGAGTAGAGGAGTGAACTCCAAGATTGTCCATGAATATTTCTAACCATCCTTCAGGGGTGATGTTGTGAAACATCCAATTCATGAACACTTGAAATGTGGGGGGGGAGGGAGTTACACTGTCCAAAGAACATGACTGTTGGTTCATAAAGGGCAATGGAAGTAATGAATGCAGCCTTCCATTGATCTTCCTCTTGGATGCAGATATTATTGTATCCTCAGCAGATGTCAAATTTGGAGAAATATTTTGAATGTTTTATCTGATTGATGAGGTCAGAAACAAGGGGGAGTGGGTAGGCATTTTTGACAGTATGTTCATTCAGGTGTCTATAATCCTGGCAGGGGTGAAGCAAGCCATCCTTTTTGGGGACAAAGAAGAGAGGGGAGGCTTGGGGGGATTTGGACTCAACTATCTGTCCAGTGGAAAGATGTTCTTCAACAAATGCTCTACATGCTTCCATCTCAGCAGGATTGAGAGCTTAAGCTTTAGCTCATTTAGGGATGAAGGTATCCTTGAGTTCAATAACATGATCGTAAGGTCGATGCAGGGGGAGGATGTCATGATTCTTTTCTTCAAAGATGTCTGCAAAGTCAGTGTATACCTCAGGAAGGGTGACTTCTTTTTTGGCATTCTGCTGAGCGATTTCTGTGGCAATGGTAGTTTTGCATATAGATTCCACAGATAACCAAACAGCTCTTTTCCTAAGACTGGATTTGATGTTTTGATTGGTGTCAAGACCCAGCCATCAAAGGAGATACCATTCAGGTACTTCATCATGCATAGGTGAAGGCTCTTCAGGGAAAGAGATGGTTCCATTTTTCCAATCTATGGAAAGATTCCAATCAGCGAGCCAGTTTATTCCTAGGATGATCTGTGGTCTTCCAAGACTGATTATCATAAAGCAAAGATTCTCTGTTCATTCCAGAAAAGTGATAGTAGCATTACTGTAGAAGCAGATTGTTCCAGCTTGATTCTGGGTTCCATCTATATTTAGGGCTTGTATCAATCCAGGAAGATGATGAAAGGGGAGGCCAAGTCTTTTGGCCAATCAGGTCAATGAAGGTTCCAGTAGCCCTGCAGTCAATGAGTGCAGTGGTGTTGACAATTTTTGTCCCATGAGAAAGTTTAATGTGAATGCAGATGGATTTCTTGGATTCAGACGATATGGTTACATGGGCAATTCTATGGAAAGGTAGCATTAACTCATCTCTCCTTGTTAAAAATCCTTGGTGATTTCAGTAATAGAGGCAATGGATTCCTGTGCAGGTTTGAAGCTTTGCTTCAATTCCTGCAGGATCTGCTCATTGGTCTTTCCTCCAGCAGTGAGGGAATTGATATACTGCATTAATTCATTGCTAGATTGGGTCTGGACAAACCAAATCCTATTGGGGTTGCAAGGGGGATGAGGCAGTGGAGGCAATTTCATTTAATTATGGTGGTTCCTGGTAGAACAGCTGCTTTGCTTGCAGATGAAGCATAGCTTATTTTCCAAGCAGTGCTTTCATTCATTAGGAGAGAGATTCAAAGCATTGATGTCCATGGCATTTGGATCTCTTGTAGTGGCAGGGGTGCAAGGGGCAAATTATTGTTGGAAAGTATGAGTGGTAGTTGTTCTTGCATTTGTAATGGTTCTAGGAACCATCCTAACATGATTGGCTTCAAATTGCTCCACTTTGAAATACCAATCTGAAATCTTCTTTGGCAAGGTTTCTAATCTGGCCATCCTGAAGTGATGGTACTGATAAAGGCCTCGTTCAAAGAGACCAATGAGGGCATGGTCATTGTTAAGGGCAGCAGTGGTGGCAAGAATGCGAAATTCAGATATGTATTTGTGTAAATTTGCAGCAGTATTCTATTGCAAGCTTTTTCATGGCATCAGCAGCAGAGTTCACAAGTTTGAAGGCCACTCGAAAGGTGTCTTTGAAATCAGAGTATGCCCCAAAGGAGGGAGAGGTCTTTTGCATAGCTTCCTAGCGGATGACAGTGGCCCAAGCTAGGGCAGAGTCTTTCTTCATATATGAGAGGGTGAAGGCAATCTTCCTATCATTGGAAGTGTAGATTTTTTTATTGATGAGCAGATATGTGTTGACAGAGAGGATCCAAGACTTGGCAGTGGAGAAGTCTCCATCATAATCAGCTGGAACACCAATCTTGATTTCAGTGGATTTGGAAGACATATCTTTGTCAGGGTCTTCATAGTCAGAGGGATCAGGAGAGGGATAATGATATGGTGGTGGTGGTGAGATGGGTTGAATGGGGATGACAGGAGTTGGTGCATTATAGGCTGAGAGTGGTAGAGCAGCAGAGGTATTTTGCTCAGGACAATGTACTATTTGAGTAACAGATGCAGCCCAGGGATTGGAGGAACTTCCAGGTCCAATGGTGGGTTTAGGTTCTTCTATGTTAATGGGTTCTGGTTCAGAGGATTCTTCTCTAGTAGCAGCTCTTTGGAGTGATAGTTCAAGTAAAGCATTACAATGACACAGTGTTTCAGGGGGAAAGTTTGGATTTGGTGACCCAGTGACTCTTCTGGATGACAACACATTGACAAGGGGTTCCCTACTCCACTGGCAGGAGGGGAAAGAGGTAAGCTAGACCTTTTGTTACAGAGTATATCCAACTGGACAGAGGGACAACAATGATTCCTTCTAAGGAGGCACTCACAAGGAGGTGCAACATCTTAGCAAGGAGGAAGAGGAGACAAGAGAGAGATCTTAGAGGTGAAGATCTTCTCAAGATGTAAGAGAACCTTAGGGACAAAGGTTCAGGTAGGAAGTAGTCCAGTGTTATGATTTTATGATTGCATCCTGGCTTACTTCTTATTTCCAAATGTATTTCTTTCATGTATCCACATCCACATGCTAAATACTTATGCTTTTGAGTCACTTTCTTACTGGATGAGTTCAACTATTCCTTTACTGTTTCCATTCTTACTTAACCATCTATATCTGGACTCTATCTCCTAACAGCGTTCTCTTACATGCTGTTGTGATCCATACTTAGCCATCCGCAGTTGTTCCTTTGCCTTCTCTTCCTTTCCTTTGCTTTCTATGCCTACCCTATACTTGGTGTTATGATTTCCCTGCTTATCTTATCTTATCAAGTCACATGACCACTATCACGTGACCGTGGGACATGTCACCTGACCAAGTCTTGGTCAATACCTTTCACTTCATTCACATTTGTTCTAGATCCCTTATCTGCATGCTTCCTTAATTACCATTGGTCTAGACTCTTATCTCCTTTCCCACTCCACAATGACATAGTACTTAGTAAGTATTCTCATGCCAGCCCTAAACTACTCTGTATGTATATAATCTGAATGTCATAAACAGCCGGACTTCAGTCAAGTCCTGGTTGATTCCCCACATCATCCTCTTGATCTCTAAGCAAGTACTACTTGTGTGGTAGCCAAAGCCTTAAGTGGTGTAGGTTGCCAACACTTGGTCTGTGCGCACTCCCTTGGACTATAAGTAGCTAGCTACTTTGCTTGTAAACCTCAAGCTAGACCTGTGCAATTCCACCTTCTTCTATCTGGACTTGCTCTTGCCTGAACTGTTGCCTCAACAGTTCTCCTTTGACCTCTTATTCTTTGTAAGATGTTGTGCCTCTTTGTGAGTACCTCCTCATGAGGAACCTTTGTTGTTAGCAGTCCAGAAGGACCTGCTCCATAACAAAAGGTCTAGCTTTCCCTCTTCCCCTCCTGTGTTACGGAGCACGTCCTTCTGGACTGCTAGTGACAAGAGTTCTTTGTGAGGAGGCACTCACGAAGAGGCACAACGTCTCACGACGAACAAAGAAGGCAAAGGGCAAAGTAGAACTGTTGA
>JBBPKI010001501.1:0-12126 GCA_038089155.1 Nevesoporus exiguus
CCCCGTGCGTATCGCTGTACCTGCTCAACACCCGCAGCCAGGTCCTTGTTCTTCGCCTCTCCAACCAGACGAGCGGCGGTAAAATTGAGATATCTCGGGTCAACGGTTTTGAAGTCGTCTGAGAACGCTTGTGCAGGTAACAAAAGGAAGTCGGGTCGCATGTCTTCTCTGTCTGGCTCATACGATAGTGGCATAGCGTGCATTTTGTCACTCCGAGTCGCGAAGCGATTGTTCAGCCTTGGGACCACTCTCGCAAGCTTGGGCCGAGCAGAGTTGAATGCACGATCGGTGATCTCGTTGAGGAAATTGACGAGCTCGTCTTCATCGATTGGCTCTTGAGGGAACAAGCTCCACTGGAATGAGTATATCTTCTGTTTCCCTTTCCCCTTTCCCTTGGAATTCGTCTGTTTCCCCTTCCCCTTGGCATCCGTGGACGATGGCTCCGGCCCCCTGTGGTCGCTCTCTGCGCCGGGTTTGATGCAGTTGTGGATCCTAGCATCCTGAAATGCTTGCTCAATGGCATGCTGAACGTCATCAGACTTAGAGTCAAGGGCGCCATCGCCGTGACTCGGACGCGCCCCTTCAAAAATCTGAACGAACCCATCATCGACGAATTGGTGCAGAATATCCCTTGCTAGGTCAGTCGAAACAATGTCCCTGAATACGTGGTCCGCAAGATCATCAATGAGATAACGTGCGGTCGCCATCTCGTGGCTAAGCGCTGCGCCGACAGCAGTTCGCGTGTGCGATTGGCCTGGTTGTCGGTTAGAGGCCGATTGTTTCATAGGAGACGGATGAGTCTCGGTGCGGACGGGAACGACGGTGTTTCCCTTGTCGTAAAATTTGATGAAATCCATGTTGCGCTGGGGACACAGTAGAGTAAGCACGGAACGATGTAACAAGGAATCAAACATACAATGACGCGTACGATTCTCGCGTACTGTTGAGCGTCTGTATTATTGGTAATAGGTGCCGTTAGTGTTCGAGTGGCCATTGCGCGAAGTAGGAAGAAGTTTGGACTTACTGTCGGAAGCGCGGGCTCGGCCTTATACCAGGATGTGCCAGTGGGCAAGTGGTCACTCGGCACTGGCTGACAAACGGACAATAGACTATGGACGTCCAGGTGGAACGAGTGCTGTGTCAAGTCGCGTCCACAACCAGGATACTCGATTAGGCAACTGATGATCTTTCCTGGCCTCGTTTGACCACCAGCTGCCTCGGGGTTGTTCGGTCACTGCAATCAGAGTCGTCGGACTCGAAAAGTCACAGCGGGAAGGTTTAGATTTAGGGGCTAACAGAAGTTCGAAAAACCTCGAAATGCTTGAATCTGGGATGTGAAGACGGGGTGCTATTAACACCAGCAAAGTTTGGACCGCCCGAGTACCAGCTGCTCATCACTGCGTCTCAGGGGATTGGGTACACACATCAGATCCCTGATTTACCTAAATCGTACAAGTTTACAATATGGGGATGGATAATAGTGAACTGCTCCTTTCAGCAGCGCCCCCAAAGCAACATGACATTGCGTTCTTTTGTCTCCGATCCCCCGCCCTCACTCTAGTATAGCTACGGAAGGTACGTAGGAAGGACATGCTACTATGTAGTCGGCGAATGGGCTAGATGCTACATACACATGTCAAACATTCTCAACATGCGACTTGGGCTAGGGAGAGATCCCATCGTACTATTAGCTGAAGGACAAAGGAATATAGAAATGATAACAACAAAAGCAAAGAAAGGAGACCAAGGCAACGGAAGTGAGCCGACTTTTTGTCCACACAAAATGCTTGGGTTGCATCTAGGCCAGAACTAGAAACGCGGGAAAGGGCGAGCACCAATCAAGCGGCGATAGGAACGGCAGACTTCGTTTCATTCTTTTTCCCTGCTGCCGCCGCCGCTTCCGCGTCTTGAACAGCTTTTTTCGTAGCTTCTAGCTCTTTGATTTGCCTTTCCAATTTCTCTTTCACGTCATCGGTGGTGCCCGCGCCCTTATTTGGGACATTAAACGTCATACTCCGGTGCACGCTTCCACCCATACTACCCGTCTCAGGATTCGGCACGTTTACCAGCGGCCCGCTAGTAGATAGGCCACGGTGGAAAGATGTTGGCAGTACGCGTCCTTCGGGATGTTGGAAGGGGCACGAAGCACGAGTACATCCAGCACCGAAACGACACTGCTGGTTAAAGTGGGTGTTGGCCGGACGCGGGGGGTGCGAATATACGCAGTTAGGGCGAGTGCAGGAAGCCCCGAAGCGACAGGGGATAGAATTGGAAGGTGTGCCGGAGTGAGATGGAGCTGTAATGGGATGCGATGAGGGTGGTTTTTGAGTTTCAGCACCTACAGGAACTAAGTCAGTGGAAGAACTAGCCGAATAGAAAAAAGGTTATTGCCTACCAGGCGTATTGACGGCTGGACTGACATGTGACTTGATACAATCCTTATCTTTACAGTCTCTGCCCTTCTCACACACGTCCGTACTCAGTACTACACCGCTCTCGGCCGTAGCGACTGGTGAAGGGTGCGAATACCTACACTGCGAGTTCGTGCACTTGGTGGCAAACTTGCACAGTGTCGGAGACTGAGGACGCTCCGGTAGTGCATAGGGTATCCGTTGTTGCTGGACAGGGGATGGTTGTTGCGCAGAAGCAGGTGTAGGAGTCGGTGCGGCTATGGGCACGGAAGGCTCGATAGGCTGACTTGCAGTGGTCTCGGGCGGAGGTTGTGTCTGCACTTGTGTCTGGACGGGAGTTGGCGATTCGGTAGATGGTGCGGATGATGTTCCAATAAAGCCACCTCGTCCTGGTCCTCCTCCACGTCCCCTTCCACCCCGTACACCGCCTCTTCCTCGCCCATTCGCGCCCTGTGTTGGGGTTTGTCCTTGGCCGAAAGGGCCGCTACCTTGATACATACCCATGTCCCCCTGCTGCATCCCTGGGAAACCACCACCCATCATTTGCCCCGTCGCAGGGTTGAGCATTCCCATTGAGGTGGCCATCTGAGCCATAAGTGCCATCTGATTCATCATCATCTCTTGCAGCATCATCGTGTTGGCGTTCACGTTGGCCGCAGCCATATCCATTCCGACGCCGTTTTGGAAGCCCATTATCATGCCTGGGTCGGGCGTCGCCCCACCGGGGGGAATGCCACCATTCGTAACGGCATCAATCCGAGCTTGTATTTCGTCCCCACGCGTAAAAGTGGAATGTACGCCGTTTCGGCCGCCCACACGGTCCAATAAACTCCTTCCACTCGTACCAGAGCCAGCCTCACCCCTTGGACCACCGCTTTGCATCGCACGGGGGCCAGTTGGCACATCCATGCGACGCGTTTTTGATGGGCCATGCCCTGTAGGGGAGGGCGACCGTACGGATGCTGTTCGTTTCTGCGCGTGGCCGAGTGTAGAGGAGAGTGCTTGTTGATAGAGGGGGTTGCCACCCGGCGCTCCAGGACGAGGATTGAGTGGCCGTCGATTATCAGTAGTCGAGGGTGGTGAGTGAACGGGGATTTCAGATGTGGCTTGGGGTTTCGATGCGGGCGCTGACGCTGGGGATGGGGAGGTGGACGGTGACGTTAGTGGAATTTCCGACTCTGGAGCGCCTTTAGCTGCTTCGACAAATAACCAGTCGGTGAAACTGGGGTCTTGAAAATTAAAGGACTGTCAGTAACGATACAAATTATGCGGGACCAGGGAGTGGCAAGAAAAGGTCACACGAACCAAAGTCGGCCCCGATTACTACAACAAAACAAGGGTTGGTGAGCTGGGCGTGTAAGGGTCAAAAGCCACGGCGCTTACAATCCTCAAGTTCAGATGTTATTTGAGCTTTGATGGGGGACAACGTCAGTACTGATCCTACAAATGGGTCGGGAAGAGCAACCAAGACGTACCAGCAGTCTTGTTATTTATTATCATGATAGTGATATATTCCGCCATGACTGGGTCTAAATAATCCCTTAGATAAGAATTCGCATGCAGAGGAGTAGCCCTCGAAGACTAACCAGCATCAGGGCTGAAGCCCCGCTTCATGAGCTCGTCCTGTATCGCATTCTGTGAAAAAGGGCCAAGTCAGCTGAAAAAAAACACCGAAAAGGGCCATCTCGTACGCACCTGAAGAGTGTTGGCGCGCTCAGTCCCGATTGTAAGGCCAAAAGGCATCGCTGGTAGAAAGTGAATGGCGGAGGTGGACGACGGTGATTGGCAAGAAGGAGCGAATCAACGTTGGCAGGACGCGGGAGCGGGATGACTAATGTGTTAAGCATTTGCCAAGTCAATTATTATTTTTACAATTTTGAGCAATTGTGACTCAAACCACTTGACTCCTCCGCTGTCAATATTACTTATGCTCAAGTCAGGCCGGGTATGTTGAATTAGCCTAGGTCGATTCAGAACTAAACACGACAAGTCTACGGAGACCGCACAGGGACCATGTCTGTCCCTGCGCTGTTCTCAGACGACATCATTAGAAGCCCATTAACTCTGACATCGTTTTCCCCCGTTGGCGGAAGGTCTTGAGCATCGCCCAAACTACGCTCATCGGCCGCGTCACTTGACCCTTCTTCGGAGAAAAATTCTCCTCGCGTTTCTGCTCTCCGCAAAGCTTTCAGCTGACGTCGCTCAGTTTCTTGCTTGGCAATAATTGCCTGTCTCTTTTGCTTCAGTTCCTCAGGTGACAGCGCTGGTTCCCGCCCATGGACGGCTGCGGCTCTAACGAAGCTCATTAAATTCATTTTACTTTGAAGCACAAGTATTCCTTACGGCTGTTGAGTCCCCTGGTGGCCAGGAATGGTTGCGGGCCCAGCGGGACTACACCAAGGTTCAATCGAGACTGTCGTCTGCCAAAAAATCGCACTCACGTATTATGATCCGACACCCTCTGTTCTCCGTATATCCATTGTCTGTCCCAGTTCGGTTCGGTCTCTTGCCAATACCGAAAGTAAGCTTCCATTCGCTCTCTGCGTCCGCTCTCTGCCTTCACAAGGTCCCGAACGTCCCTTGCTTTCCTGCGAAGTCTTGCGGCGGCCTCTCGCGTACTCGTTGCCCCTCCCAAGAGGACAGCATCTTGAGCAGAAATCTCGCGCATAATCGTGACGCAACGTTTGAGATCATTGACATTTGCGGGCGGAGGTGTCTCCGCTCGAGAAGAGACAGGTGTGGCGTAATCGAGCTGTTCCTCCTCAGTCATCTCGGATTCTGTGCTGCTGAAAAGACCCGGGTCATATGAGAGATTGGTGGGTAGTTTCGGTTCCGGGGTAATCGATCGTGGAGCTGATGATTCCGCCTCCGGTTGTTGAACTATACACTCAATGTAGCATAAGGCTCCGGAATGAAGTCCTAGGCTTTCGTTACGTACCTTCGGCGCTGGTACTGAGTGTGTCTTGGCTAGGTTGGATGTTCGGGAGCGGCGTTACTGGGTTCTGCGGTGAGCTCGAAGCTTTATCTGGCTTCACTTCTCTCTTAAATTTCTTTCGTGACGGACCCTCTTCAAGGTCATTCTCGGCTGGCCTGTATTTTATGGCATTAAAACCTCGTATGATGACATTCGACACTTCCCATTTACCTTGTTTTCTTAGGGGTCTGGAGGCTCGACAACTGTCGAATAATTAATTCGCTCTTCATATTCGCTTTCACTTTGTGGGCCTGCCACGTCGTTAGTGCGAGCCTCTTGGTCCAAGAGTATACAACACATACCATAGCGACTTTCTGGAGCTCGGAGCGAGGGAGTTTTCGGAGGCCTGCTTCACTAAGGTCTGGTTCATCTGACGCCGTAGACGGCGTTGGAATCCTTGGTTCCATTTTCGAGGCAGTTCTAGGAGCCGTAGCTCTTGCTTTGGACTTGGACCGAAGGTTCACCATGTCGGCTCTGAAGTATTAACTAACTAGTGTGACGGGGGGAGGAAGAGATCGTTCCGGACCACACAGGTGTGTCTTATGGTAAATCTGGGGGTGGTCGGTAGACAAGAACAATATACTTGGACCTACAGCAGTCATATAAGCGACCGGGCCCATTTCCAGAAAAGGTCAAAGCAACCTAGCATCTCTGTCGGACCACCACAACGCGCATGACAGACACAGGAATCGGGTTCTGGATTTATATACGTCTACCTATGTGAGTATCCACGGCTGGGCCGCCTAATAGTGAGGCCTAGAGGGCGTCATATTCATTTATCGAGATACCGTACCTTCAACGGGTCGCACGTCTTGTCAAGTGGAACACAACTAACAGATCGGTCGACAATAGATTGAGACTTGGTGGATTGTCTCACGTGTCCCCATTGTCATTTGCTTTGTGTCGATCGCCAGATCAAACATAGTAACTCCTATGTGTACCGGAAGGGTTGAGCGCTTTGATCTGCTCGCTACAGACCACGTCCGACAGACCTACTGGCTCTTACTCTTCTTCCAAACGTCGACATTAGTCCCCTCGCTGCGAAATGACACTCACGATGGACAGCCCAAAGCTTCGCGAGCTCACCCGCACCCAACTTCAGTCGCTCGCCAAGGTACGCATTCTCGTTCAGCCGGGTCCCATTGTTACGCAGGGGCCAACGACCACGTCTCGCAGCGAGAGTTCGTCCGCGCCGTTGGAAAGACTGAAGAGATCATCCGCAGACTCATGCAGAAGCATCCCAGAGGGGTGCCAGTGCCTGAGTACGCCCCTTACCGAGTTCATACACTCAATGTCTCACCAAGTCACACCTCAGAGACGCCGACAACCCATCTGCCTCTTCGGCCCCTCCTAAAAGGCTTGTCATAAAGATACCTCGCAAGGGTACACCGTCAATCTCATTAGCTCCACAAAATGCAGAAGACCCAGAAGGCATCTCGGATCCAAAAGGTATACATACAGCCTGTCTTCCAACTCCGCACTCCAGCAGCTCTCGTTCATCATTTGGTTGTTCCCGCAGGTAAGGGCAAGGCACCCTCCCAGACGACCTCCTTGTCCCCTTCTAGCTCCCAAGAGACTCTGGAACTTCTTTGTCTGGATGGTAAATGACCAGTCATCCCTCTCTCTCTCGATCACGGCTCATCGCTCGTTATGCCGGCTAGATGAATTTGAGGCCAGCCTGTCCCATACAAACCACGAAAATACGTCTGTGCTTTACCCCGAGGCCGCCGAGTCTGAAGTGCTACCAGGCCGACCCGTTTCGGCCTCCGGACAACTTACCCCTATTCCACCGTCGGAGCACCCATGTCACCAAGTTCGCAGGGAAACTGAGCACGTGCAAAATTATCCCGCGCAGGACGACGCCTCAAATCCCGAATCACACGCAGACGAGGAGAATGAACCCAACAACGTGTGTGACGACATCGACTATCCAAAGGGTGCACCAACCCACTACATGGTGGTCGATGCTCTCCGCAGGTTCACCACCCTCGTTAATACCATCCCAACCATGGAAACGCGCATCGCCGAGAGTCGATGCATCCTCCAGCGTGCGGAGAGCCTGCTCGAGAAGGCGATGCCAGACGCGCGCGAACTAGCCGTCACGCGCGAATATCTCGAGACGTTCTTGTTGGCCAAGATGAAGCAAAAGCGGGAACTCTGGGATGGAACTGCCAAGATGAACAAAGCGGACCGCAAGCTTCGGATGGAATGGCTACGGGCGGAACGCAAGGCAGAAAACGAGGAGAGGTGGAGGGAGACTAACAAGTTATATGAAAAAAATGGGGTCAAACCAGAACCCCTTTCAGCATTCGCGTACGTGCGCGGCTGTTGAGGCACTCAAACTTGTCATTGATCCATCTGTAGATCACAAAGCGACGAGGAAGTCCTCGAAAGTTTGCAAACCACCCCGGTGAGCAGCGGAAGCGGAAGCTCCAAGCGGCCAAGGGAGGGAAGCGTCGATGTAGATGCAGAGAGCTGCGATTCCAATACTGATGGCGAAAGTCAGAGGAAAAGAGCACGCTCGTGATTGTCCGGCCCCCTGCGTACCGGTGCGGCTGTGTCTGCCAACCATCGTACTACGCAGTGTTTCCACGACTAGCAAGTAGGTATCGGATGTCAACTTGACAGGTAGTAACCATGGGAAACATTTGAGTGCATGGGGTTTCGTGTTACCTCCATCACCATACCTAGAGAAAAGATAAAAAAATCTGCCATCGATCAACGACCATATCATCGCACGCGATACACACACATTAATGCACCTCTCCCTCATGTTCAGCAGTTCCTTGCATCCACCCCCTTCATACTACCACGCAGATCGGGCATGGAACCGGCCCCTCACTCCTTGATGGAGCCCCGCAAGGGAAATCCGACTAGGCCTGCAAGACCCGGCACTGTTCAACACAACGATCGGAAACAAGGGGAAAACGGCCCAGCAGAAGTTCCGACAAGTGAGCGCGCTTACTCGCGCTGGACATCATTTGATGGACAGACATCGCCACCATAACTTCATGACCGCTAAGCCTGGGCTCACCGCAGGTCGGTGGAATGGCCACCGCACAGACGCAAATGGCATGACGACGGCAAAGCTCTCCACCCGCCCTACCACTCATCATTGCATTTTGTTGGCGCAGGTCGACATTTACTCCCACCGGAGCGATGAGCCCGAACCGCTCGTGTGAAGCAACTTGTGTCAGCACGCCACTCCACGAATAAAACACGCCCATCTAGCTACTCATCACTGCGATCTCGGAATTTGGTTTCGGGCGTATGACCAAGCAGATATATCGGAGTATTAGCTCCTTGGCGCTAGTGCGGGGAAGCTTCATTTAAATTAGTCAGCGAGTTTTAACTAAGCACCACATCTTGGTCAGGGAGGACCAGTCTAGATGCTTAGATGGTTCGGACATAGAGTGACTGAGAGACTGGATTGGTAACACCTACCGGATCAATTCATCATGCAGTGATGAGTGGACGACTTATATGCGCACGTTGGATGTCATTGCTCTTCTCGAGAGAATAATACTTCATGACGTCGTTGATAGTTGTGGAAATTATGGAACACACAATGCAGAACCCTGCAGACGATGCAGAGAGTCGGACATTAATGCAGGCATCACTTCCAAGAAGAAACCGCCACCTAAGAATCAAAGAGAACAGTAACGGCCCCTATAATGCGTCACTCTTCAGGAACCAAGGGAATAACGAATGAATGAAATACACACATGCAACAATTCATGCCTCTACCTGCCGCAGCTGTCGCACTCGGCCGTCATCATCATTCCCGAGTGTCCACTCTGCTTGAGCCTAGCACAAATTCGCGCATTCAACGTGCATCGCGCAGAGCGACCGTCCCGGGCACTCAAGCACATGGAAATCGACAAGTTGACATACAATGTGTTAGTAAACTGAACCACAACTCACCGATTCGCCATCCAGCAACTGATCCATACATACGCGTGATACGAGCACTGCCCACAACACAAGGCTACCACACATGATTCCTTTGAAGTCACGTCCCTGAAAACGAGACCACGTTGCAAGTCAGTCCCCGTTTAACCACAACGCGAGGAAAAGACTGCCAAGGCGGGGAAGAGCCCAGACAGTGCTGCGGCGACGTTCTAGAATGCATCGTCGATCCATCCCTTGCGTCCCAAAAGCAATACGTATGTCAGCGCAACCGTCTTGCGGTGAGAGGAAATCGATCTAACCCTGGGCACACCCTGGGGGCCCTTAATGATCTCTCAACCAGCCTCCTTTCCACGGAAATGGTCCGTCCGAGGGGGAATACTGCTTTGCTGCGCAGACCATTCCAAGTGTCCTTCCCGCGAGCAAGCTGGCTCAAAGGTGGAGCGAAGCCTCGGCAACCGTATTCTCAATGTGAAGCACTGCATTCATTGTTATTCAAGGTGCTTCATTTGGTATGCAGAAGGACATTCACTTACCTAGTCCAGACCCCCACTCCTCTAGCATTACGGAACACAGCCCTGTGAAAACAGGACGATAGCATGAGCCCAGAGCATGGTTCTTGTAGAGAGATGAACCCCAAGGAGAAGCGGGACAGGCAAGTCTACTGCAGAGCAGCATTGGGAGAGCCCAGTGCTGCCCAGGATCTCCTATGATATTCCACGATCATATCGCCACTACAGCCAGTGCGGTACCTCGACCAGACAACACAGAAAGCGAGTCACCTGAATTTCTAAGTGCTGCACCCGACAGGAGTAGAAGCACCTCAGCTTCCACGCCACATCGGACGAAGGATGCCGAGTCAGGAAGTGCTACTCTCAGGATAACAACCTGTGCTGCGGCGAAGAGACGACAGCAAGGGAGCTTACTATTCTAGTACATCTTCACGATCGAACCAATGCAGGAAAACGACCATGAAAACCAGACCACCGAACATAGGCCGACACTCACCGATAGCAGTTGGTCGCCGTGAGTGGGGAGGACGCATGATCGGAGATAGGCTTTTCTTCTACCATCTCGGTTGAAGGGTGTGTTCATGTTGTCGTTCTTTCGCAGAAAGACGATGTGCACCAGGACTGGATTCGAATGATGAAAAGGCGTGCGCGCCGGCTCGGATGTCTCTTCACGCTGCATGAACTAGTGCGACTCGGCGAAGCATGTGAGAATGAAGACGCCAACGGCCGCCGCGCATCCCACTTCACTATCTGCGATCGAGACCTCATGACCATGTGCACATCGAAGGAGACAGTCGACCAAGTTGATCATGACCAGGGAACCCGTGTACGTCTGTGGGTAAGAACAACGGTTTGTTTCAAGCGCGTGCGAGAACTTGAATGCATCCTTCTAAACAACCACCCCCGACTCTTTCCAGACTACTGAAGATTGTTCCTTGCCTACGACCGTCGAGTTGCACGCAATATCAGTACGCCTTCCTCGCGTGAGGCGCAGCAAGCACACGCCTTCTTCCATTCTACCCCGTGACTTCATATCTCAAGACTACATCTGCGAGGATCACGTCCGATCGATAGCCGGGGACGACGGACACACTACCCCGAAGTAAAGGGGGATCACCCAACCCAACCTCGTAGACGAGACTACTATTTCCCATTTCCCATTCTCCACTTGCCGCGTCCTGCAATGCGGCGCTGGGGGTCTCCCAAAGTCCGTATCTCCCCATATCACATGTGGTTGACATCGCATTAATGGTCCCTGTGCGGGCGGGTGGTTCCCTCGCGGCCTCGTCCGATGCGTCGAAATGGGCGCACGTTCATAGCAAGGCTGTTTCCCGTGTTTTGTCACGTCCGCCTCATCGACCATGGGGACTCAGATGCGCCCCGAGCCCACCGCCCTGCGCCGCATCAATCAACCCTCGGGCGCATCTCATACAGATCAGTCAGACTATTCAGCCCATACCCACTCTTCGTCCCCTTACACATACGGCGATCAAGTAAACACACGACAGAGCCACGAGGCGCCTCTCTTAGCGGAGCCGTTTGGGTCTCGCACCCCAGAACGTGGCATGATACAGTCATTTATTTATCAAACGAGATTTTCGTGATTATGTATGTAGTTGGCTCGTGGCAGGAAGGAGAAAAAAAGGGGTCCGCTCTTTGACTATATCTGCCACCCCTCCCAACCCTCGTGACCTTGAAGAACTAGGCAACGTGACCACGTTCCCGTCTTCGCCATCAAACCTTGTTACCTCGAGGCGTGCCACTTTCCTGGTTTTGTAACGCCGCACGCGCCACATTTTGGCAGGCGTCAAGTCAAATCATGTTCGTACTAGCTAGCTGTGCATATTAGGTATGGCGATGAGTCGTTCGCTGGCGTTGAATGTATTGAATGCATAAGTAGTAAATGCAAAGGGTCTAGCCCATCCAAGAAGGATGCCTCCTCGAGAGAAACATTCCAACACGTTTTCTTCTTCTTTTGCCTGCCTTGCGTGAAATCGAGATGAACGAGTGAACCAGCGCGTCTAACGTGATCAATTTCGTCCGTCGCGGTGACTGAACGACCGGTGCTTGGACGGCGCGGCGATGTCGACAGACGAAAATTAACGATAAGATAGCAAAGTCTACCACCCTGATCAATTATGCGCCCATCTATACTTTGCCTCCGCGGAATCGGCGGACACAGTCTTGGTGGCGCCCGCTAATTCGCTGACACGACTTTTTCCGACTTACGGTAAGCTAGACTGCTGACCGCATAATATCAACGGCACGAGCGAGAAAATGAAGGCGGTGAATCCGAAAACGTCGTCGACAACGTTGTAGC
>JBBPKI010001502.1:0-12126 GCA_038089155.1 Nevesoporus exiguus
TAGTACTTGCAACTGCCTGCTCAGCTTTCGTATGATCATCAAAAGTTTCGTACCGTGAGGCTGCTAGTCGGTATCGAAATTGAACTGGCGTGGTCGAAGGAAAACGTTTGAGGTCAAAAATAGTGTTCAACCTACTACGACCTTCGCCGCTTGGCATTAAATACGAAGCGTCATAACTTATGTTCTGAGGTGATACAGTGATACCTGGGTAAGTATCCTATGCGATGGATAACAATCTGGACACATCTCCCAATAAGGCTCAAGATAAACAATGACCTCGTACCGGGTTAACAACAGAAGGTTCCTCCACAACAGATCTGAGTTTACATGAGCGTACTCCGAGGACGAAACCTGGAGCCTAATCTAACATAATTGCACACTAGTCGTCGCTGACATTCTTATGAACCCCAAATCAGCGTCACCAATCCCCGACAACGAGAAGAGGAAACCCACATCATCACTACCATCAAAGTCGAAATCGTCTTCAGAGAGTAGCTGTCCCTCGACAAGTTTCCCCATATGCGTTGCCCCAAAGTGCATGCCCTTCCTGCGAAGGCTCATCAATGTTTTCAACGAATCCAGCGGCGAGTTTTGGAACGTGTGCATGGCCTGCCGATGTGCTTGCCGATTCCTCGGCGCGATGAACCCGTCGCTCTCGACTCGAATGTCCTCTTCGCATTCTAGGTCCTTTGCGTACACACAAAGGAAACGACATAGTCGGATATACGTCTCGTAGTCCTTCAGATATAACTGTCCTGCAAACACGTTTAACTGATCCATGAGAGGTGGGGGGGAAGTCCAGGGACCGCAGACCGCAGGAATGCTATACAAGGAAAGGTCATCGCATGATTTCATGGACTTGGTGACTCGTGGTGTGTACAGATGCAGGTGAACATTGTTGCTCGACCTGATAAATGGTAGGAGGAGATTGGCTTCGTAGGGGCTCAAAACGACAAGAACTTCGTTATGAGCTCTTTTCCCGGAGATAACCCACATCACAGGGCGCAAGTAATCGTCTACCTTGCTCGGTGACTGGACGGTCTTCTCAAAGTCTATCGTTGCCAATATAGATGGATTCCAAACATGAGCCTCGTTGGAAATTGCAGAAGTTGTAGCAAGAGTCTCAAAAATTGGGCGGAGAGCCTTAGTATTCAAAGGGACAACGCCCGTCTTGACAAAGATAACCACATCTGGATGGATTTTATGTTTTGCTGGAGACACCCTGGGAGGACGTTCCACTTGTCGTTCACGTTCAGCTTCATGAATGACCTCGCGCTCTTGTTCTTCGTCCATGTTCCTGGCGTGGAAAGACGGAACTCCGAGCTCGATACAACGCCGGCGAATGTCTGGACTTGCCTTCAGGAAGGCAACGTTTAGAGGATTGCGCAGCCCGTAGAGATCCTCCAGCCTCTTGGCTTCTGGCTGGAGCCACTTATCCGACAGTTCTTCCGAGGACAAATCACCCCTACAAAAGCTCGTCCAGACGGCATATCTGGACGCGTGGTCCATTCCTTGTTGCGCCCAATGAGGCGCACGCTGTTGAATGTCATCGCAAGTCTCCCGTATTGCCCATCGTAAAATATCTATGGCAGTGATGGCGCTTGAAGGGCTTTTGCCGACCACGTAGCGAATGCGTCGATCGACCTCAAGAGGTGCAAAAAACATGACAGAGTGGCCATGGCCCAGCTTGCGCATCCGCATGCACCCTGCCGATAGGAATCAGTGAGATCCCTGGAACCGGACGACGGAAACAATGAACTATACTTACCTTGAACTAGACGATCTTTGGTGACCTTGGGGCCCAATGTAACAGCCGCACGGAATCCAATGGGAAAGTTGATGTCGGTACCACGCGTGTGAGCGTCGTCAAGATATATGACGCATTGGTCCAGCTGCTGTGCGAAAGGTGACGATAGGAGGAGCTGTGTGTCACCACCTCGCGTAAGCACCGTCAGTTCATCGTCTTCGTTGAAATAGATTGCCGCAGAGGAATTCGGGTTGATATCCAACCATGCTTTAGCTAGCTCGCGGTTTTGAAGATCCAGCATTTGGGCACCAACATCCAACAGGACGCGGATTTCGGGCTTCTGAGCAGCTAGCATTCCAAGGAACTCGGACGTCGTTCGCCTTTCGCCCCGTCGCTCGCCGCCGTTGTGCGCAGTGCACACGTAAAGGCTATTCTCCCGCTGAAGAAGATAAGCTAGTACCCTCGCATTGGTTCCCCGCTGATGCTCCGGATCCTGTTGAGTGATGTGTAGGGGCAACAGGTATTGGCCATCGTTAGTCCCCGAGAACCCTTTAATACAGTTAGACCATCATTATGGCACAAGAACTTTCATCGCTCACCCGTCAGTAAACGCTCTCGCTTCTCTGCCAAATCCCAACCAGAGCAAGACAATTTCGAAGGAAATTCTTTGGCTTCCCTTGGGAATACGACCCGCGAAAGGTAGAAATCGACTGTTGCCTTATTCCGGGAGAATAGCGGGAGCAGAACCTTTTGCCATTGGTCTGATGACTTGATGTTGATACCACGTAAGCTCTGCAGTTCTTCCGGTACGGAAGAACGCCCTCGGACCCAGAGGTCGTAGTCCAAGGAGGGATCGTCCTGTTTAAGTAGAATCTCGAAAGAAGCCATCAATTGTTCCTCGTTCAGACCACCGTAGTAGTAAGAGAGACACGTGAGGAGGATGGCAACGTCGGGATGCCCGAACTCGGCCCTTTGTGCCGGAACGTCCTTTGCCCTGTACGGGACCGCAAGCATGGTTCGCGACAGGGCGAGACCATAATCTACCCTCCACCGGCGTTCCATGAAAGCGAACAAGAGTATGCCGGTGGCCAACAGTCCACGCAGGAGTAGCAAGCCAGCCCACAGAGGAGTGCCCTGAAAGTAGTCTTTCACTAATCTGACCTTGGCGGGAGCGACGTCCTGACACGATATAAAATTTCGAATCGCATTCCTAAGGCCTGGCTCGAGACGTCGAAAGTTGAAGGACGGAAGATGGCCGTCCATCACGCCTTGCACCATGTATGATATCAGCTTTCGACCAGTGTCTGCTTGCAAGATACGGAGATGGGGGAATGATCCAGAAGGACCGCGCTCATACTCTATTCCGGGTGGGAATTCCCTTCGAAGTGAGGACGCGCACCCGCGCACAAGGCCCAGAATTTGTTGGGTAGCCGTCCATCGTTCTGGAGAGCCTTCTATATGTCGCTGAAGGCCAATAGTATATACCAATTGGTAACGGACGTGGAGAATTTCGTCGCTTTCGTCTAAAATATCTCGAGAACGAGAATGAAGCCACTTTTGAAGTTCTAATAGGAGAGCTGGCACCTGGTCGTCCGCAGATCGAGTCAGCTGCTTCTCCACGCTGACTAGCTTGAGTGACAAGACGTGTTCGGGTTGGACGACTAGAATACCGCGATTGCGCATGCATTCCAACATAACCTCACGAAGAGCGACAACTTGTTGAGGATTGACATCAAGGGAACGAGAAAATGGGATGACATATATTCTCCTGTTGGCGAGTCCACCAAGGCGATCCACAAGAAGTTGAAACATTTGCGTAGTTAATGCTTTTGGGACAATGACGCGGACCACTTGATCACCGTCGGCAAGAGCAGCAACAGAGATGGGAACGATCACGGATGATTTTCCCTCACCCATATTAAGCTGCATGGCCGTATTCTGGCCGGAGCATGGTGATATCATCTCGTTGGCAACGTCCACCTGAACACGACGAATCAAAAAGTTGCACTGAAGCTAATATGACCGAGGAGCACCACATCAGTAGGTGTATACCATTCATACAACATAAACCGCACCTGAATAAGTAGCCAGTCCGGATGTTGTTCAATCCACGTCCCGCATCCTTCGTTTTCTGATTCCTTGCAGAACTCTTCATCGAGTTTGTCCAGATGAAGCCGAAGGAGTCGTCGAGCACGCTGAAGCTCGACGAGGAGCAAGGCCAGTTTTGTAAGACATCTCTTCCAATCATCGGGGATGATGGTTGGTGAGTTAGACGCGAGGAATCGAAAGAGAGCATGTGCAGTGACGTGTGGCCATTGGCCTGACTGCTCCAGAGCTCGTTCACTTGGGTCCCTCGGGCCTAAATACAGCTTGAGATAGTCCAAGCGCTCGATGTACATGACTCTGCACCGAGCGTAGTGAGTCCGGAGTCCCTTAGTTGTAGGTCTCTTCATCCCTCCATTCACCACGGGCACCTCTTTCCCAAAGCTATTTGCACTTTCGCGGAGAACCGAAACGTACTGACGCTGGAATTGATTCGTTGCGTCCGCCTCAGCGATAGCGATTAGTTGATGCAGTGAAGCAGAACTGGAGGGCAAGGTTGTCCCAGCTCCGACAGCAAAACGGGGGGACTTTAAATGTAACGGCAATGGTGGTGCTGGTCTGGTGAATAGCTGGTCGACTGTGGGCAACCAGGGGACGTGAGAGCGAACGTTTTGCGAGCTTTGGAACGAGTATAGTAGCTTGAGGGGTGGGGTAGCCTGAGAGCGTACGCTGTTCAAGATCACCTGAACACGAGTCAGATGCTGTCTGAGTTTAAGATTGCGGTGACAGCTGGAGAAGTAGCTCTCGACACTAGACGTGAAATTGGTCACGTCATATAAATTGAAGTCGAGTGAGCACGGTGGGGGGGTTTCACATGGCCAAGCATTAAGTAGCTGGCGGGCTGTTGCTTTGGCATCCGAATCCCGTCTATTAACATACGTTTTGAGTTGACGATGTCGCAATGCGTTGGAGCTCTCCCCGGACTTCGCAGGTTCAGTACTTTCTGGGCTATGTTCGAAGGGCTGAGCGCTCTCGAAAACATAACTTTGTAGGGTGACTTGGGAGGGACAATATTCATCCGAGAGATCGTAAGAATCATAGGGTGGGGGATCCTCCGAGCGGAAACGCGGGTCCGTTGCAAAGGCTACGAAAGCGGGGACCAGATCACCAAGCCCCGACGAAGTGTACGCCATAGCGGGGAGGGAGAAAAACAGTCGAGTCCATTTTCCCTCATCGTTCCTCCGCAGGAGATTGTATACCTCGACCCATATTGCAGAAAGGCTAGGGTCTAACCACGAGCGGTCGTATTGCAGTGACAAAGGAGCTTTCCCAGACACGGTCTGTCCCTTCCAGGCTTTTTCCATGTTCTTGACGTACTTCGCAGCTATCCCATGAGTGGATTTGCTATGGACTGTAGTCGCTGCTGTATAAGCACGATGTTCCCCAGAGGTAGGCTCTATGAGGTCTCTTCCTAGATACCTAACGTCAAAACTTGCTTGGCAGAGCTGTCCAGAAATCTCAGAAGGAAATAGTTGCGAAGCTCGTAGAGCACTGCGATTAAGTAAATGCTCATCCTGCAGTGGGAATGACTGGAATAGAGCACTTGATTGACTGCTCTGGAACAATAGAACTCTTTCGCAATGCTCCTTGATGCCTTTGGCAACAACGTATAATTCAGGGTGCTGGGAGCTCGCGGGGAGATTGAGCTGCTCCACCTTCCGCATGCACTTAAGGTGTTCCGGGTACCATGTCTGTGTGGGACATAAGGATGCGATCAAGCCCAGGAGCTCTGCTTCGCGAGAACCGAACTTCATGATTGACCAGCAGCCAGCTGACCGAAGTAGAGACAATGCTTCCTCTGTACCTGATCTGCCCGTAAGAGGATCGGTACCACACCCGCTAGTGAGAGCGTGCAGGTAAGCACAGTACAGCTTGTTCGTCAAACTGACGTTTCCTGTAAGGCAGCCAAGGTCCGTATCAACCCGGTAGGTCTGGTAGGTGATCCGTTGAATAGCAGAATCACCAGTGTTAATCTCGGCACAGACATGATGACCGTCCATCTGGAAGGAGACATTACCCTCCGGGATGAGAACACACCGAGGGACGAGGCCATCAGGATTGATATCGGTGGACTTCGGCCGAAGCACAAGCTGATTAACTAAACCGAACATCGTACCAGTAGATTGGTTCTCGTCGTAGACCATACCGCTGATGTTGAGAGACTGTAGGTCACCGTCCTTATCCACGTAGAATGACAGGCCATAGCGGGGTAAATCGATGGAGAGTCGTAAGGGTCCATGAGGTTGGTCTGAGTCGGCTAGGGAGGCGGTGATAATGAGATTCTGTGGGGAGTCGAGTGGCTTCAAGAGGCTCGAAACCATAGTCCAGGTAGGGCTTCTGATGTCCACGAGGAATCTACGACCTTTGCGCATGTGATATCGACCAGACGTACAATCGATTCTCCAATTTTCAGACGAACCCTCCCAAAGCTTGTCGAGAGGGCGTATCTCAAGAACGGAATCGGAAATGTTCAACCAATGAGCGTATCCCTCAATCAACACTCCTGGCAAGTCTCCCGTGAGTTTTTCTTGAGGGATGAACTCAATGGTTTCAGAGCCATATGTGGCCACTCGCTTAGCCCGTATCACGAGATCATTGTTTCTGAGAGAAAGGTGCACCTGAACACGCAATATGAACTTACAAATCGTACCTTATACCTCGGAGTAACTCACCTGGTGGCCAGATATCGTACCTCGCGTCGAGTAATCCATTCCCGGGAAATCAGCTGGTATAACATCAAGTACTTGCTGTAGAATCAATTAGCCTTATGTTTCGTGCGCAGTGATGACACCTGCCTTGCCAAAAATAAGGCTGTATAGTGGATGTTGCACAATTGTTCTTGGTAATCTACCAAGCGGCCTTCCGTCTACCAGAAGTGACCCATCGAGAAGGCTGAAGGACACCACTTGTGAGCACCGACTTGTTGTCGGAGCAGTTTTGCATGAGAACCATTGCGAATTCGAATGCTGTAGTGGTTCCCATTGTGAACCCGGACGGTAGAGGGGCCAGACCCTGCGAACGGCAAGATTGATGCCTTGATTTCCTATATGAGTTGGGATAATGTCACTCAGGACACTCCCGAGGGCGAGGGAGAGACGACGATCTCGGTCAAGAAGTAGCCGTGAATGTGTGGGAAGGGAAGAAACCTTGCCGGGCATATGGTCATGGATAAATATGGCCGAGCAAAGCAGGGCCTCGACATCCTCTGCAGAACTGAAGACCTCTCGGACCACAGTAGGGTCGACATCGAACGTACTTCGACAGATAGCAGCAGTATCCAGTAAAAGTTCGCGAAGCTCTTCATCTCCAGGTGTCTGTGAGAGCTTAGCCGATAGATCCGTCACCCAGAAAAACACCCTCTGACGCATGGCACGGAGAAGCCTGAGGACTTTCTGCGAAACGAGTTGATTGGGACTTGACGCGAGGAGACGACGGAGTAAGAACGATATGGTGTTCATCGTCACTCCTTCCAGCCAGTTAGCTTTAACGTCCCGTAAAAGGTTCTCGAGCTCTGTTATCAGCGCAAAACAAAATGTCGGCTGCCTGAGCTCTTGATGCCACGGCCATTCCTCATGAACGAGCGGCCCAACTTGTGAAACCGCCTGAGCGACGAGTAGGTGGACTTCTTGACGGCGGAAACTCAAGGAGCGATCCCGGATATTCCGTAGAATATTGAGCCACTGGAGTAGACCGCCGCTACGCAAGTGACCAAATGCTATATACTCGTGGATAGAGAGGTCTTTGTGGCAGTCTATTTGATTTGCCATGACTTCGTTTGACGTGTGAGAGGTGGCGTCGACATATTTTTGCAGATTCTGGTACGGTCCACTCAGAAGATCGTACGTGCAGCGTCGTTTAACGTTAAGGTGGACAAGGGCCTCGGAGATAGGAATACGAGCATGGGTGTCAAAGCCATAGAATGATAGGCCGTTGTTAACGCAAACCTGCCTCTGCGTGGCCGGGATAGGCACTCTGCTGTAATGCGTGACGACAAAAGGCTTGGTATTGGAACCGAGAGAGATTCGTGATCGCGGATGCTGGACGAGGTAGGGTTGGAGGGCAGCATACCGGTCGAGCTTGACATAAGGATCTTTTGGTTCAGGAAGTGCTGAGCAAAGATCGCCTAAGAGATGGAGTGTAGCAGTGCGCCACATGTTGAAAGACACAGGGCAGTCCAGTTCAAATATAACGACCTCAGCCTGCAGGTGCCCCACTGGCAACGGCCACTCATGGATAGCTATTTCCATCTTCCCTAGCCTTCGCTCGAGCTGGCACTTCTGGCATTTCTTGGGGTGGAACTCCCGGCCATCTTGAGTAATGGCGGAAGAATGTTCGGTAGCTATAACTTTTTGCTTAAGGTCGGCATAACGAGCATTTGCCTGCTCGAGCTTAGCGACCTTCTTATCGACCTCTCGCTGCGCTGCTTCTTCGATTTGACTCTTGATATGCTGAAGATGCAAAGACTCTTCATAATAACGGACGGCAAAAGCGTTTACAGTGATTGTCTGGGAAAACACCGACCACGGACTTTGTGACTGTGTGTGGCGACGAGACTGTGAGTGACGACGGGACAAGTATTGGTGTAGATGGCGAAGACGGGAGAGGCTAGCAGTCTTGCAGAGTAATAAATCTTCCAGAAGACTTGTGGGGACCTCTGGTGAGTAGTCTGCGAGCATCGGAATTTCCCTAATAGCTATCTTGTCTAGTGCGACCCAGAGCTCAATCGTGGTCAACAGCATGACTGAGAGGAGCTCCGGGTTATTCTCGTACGTTCTCAGCGCGCTCGAAGAGTATTTGTGGACCAGGATCTCCAGTTGGACGCAAGCTTCGTCGTTATTTGTCACCCGGTTAACCCAGTCATCTATGCCCTGCTCCACCCCTCCCTCGATATCGTAGAGGGTAATGAAAGGCTCGGCGTGATATGCCTCTTCGAAAAAGCTCCCGTCAGAAGATAGAAAGTCGTTGAGAGAACCCCGAGGACAATATTTGGGGTTGAAAGGGGTGTAGACAAGATTGACGGTGTGGTCTGCGAGACGGCTGCGAAGATAATCTCCGCTGCTTGAGAGCGATAGCTCAATATCTTGCACGAAGTCGAGCTGAGAAGGGGACCAGAGCGGGGATACACGCTGAGCAGCCTGCACCTGTCCCCACCTCCTCTCGAGAGTAGATCGGAGGGAAGTGCATGTCTGCAGTACGATGCGCGAGAGCCGATTTGGCACGGAAGAGCCAAGCTTCCTCAACCGTCGACTGATCTTCGCTAACATAGGCTGTAGCAAATCATTGGGAAGATCCGTACAGATGTTTTCATCGGCAAGGCGACACATGAAGAATAGCATGAATTGTTTGTATGCATCATGCCCCAGAGTAGAACGATCCAACGAGGTCTGAATGGCAACGCGAATAAGGAGCCAGAGGGGTGAGCGTCGCCACGGTAACTTCGCGTTATTCCACGAGACGTCATCCCCCACGCGCTTAGCAATCCGGACAATGTCGGCAGGGCGACCAACACTTCGAAAGATGCCGGTGAGGAGTTCGGTGATATAACGCGGGTGGGTAGTGTCCCGGGCTTCGACAACGGTGGACTGCGCTTTTCGGCTTGTTGGGGCAGCGTCCAGGATGTCATCATTCATGCAAACAAGGAAATTTGAGAGTTCCGAAAGAAAACTCTCGTCTTCAAATACAACATTAGGGATCTCGATCGCCGGCCCAGGATACGAACATATGAGCTTTCCTTGCGTGGCCATAACACTCTCGGCTTTCGCAGACACCTCGAAGGACTCGAAAACGGTGACATCTTTGCGCTTCCTGAATAAGACTGCCGCATTTTGCGCTCGGATGAGAAACGCGAGCACGTCTACATCTTGTAAGTCTCGGGATACCACAAATGTTAGGAAACGTACCACCCGCGCTCATGGCGCCAAGCTGGGCGACGGTTTGGGACCTGTCAAGGCTTTCGAATTGGATAATAGCTTGCAGATTATCCAGCATCCGAGAGATGGTATGCCATTGAGGCATGTTAGATTGGTCGATATGGTTATAATACAGGCGCAAGGCAGAGGCAACTGCTCCGGCCAGGGAACGATCATGGTGAACACTGTGGTCATTTCCACTGGGGAGCTGAAGAGGACAAAAGACATGAGTGATAATATACTGCAATGTGCCAAGGTCCCCGGAATCCAGGAGAGAGAGGGACATTCGAACGACAAAGGATGACTGAGATTGGACTGAGAATTAGACAGCGTGACGTTGAGGGAAAGGAGGGAACAACAACATGCGTGAAGGTCGAAGCTGTCCTTTTGTCTGCTTATCTGCGACGACGAATTTGGTCCGCACGAGACGGCTGAGTCTGAACGACACAGGATGGACCTACATCGTTTTCAATGCGGGACTAGTTGGTGAGTCAAGAAGCAGTGCTGGTGTTTACCGATATAGAACCGTAGGGATTCCAGTGCCTGCAATTCTCCATAAGTAAGGTCCGGTAGAAGACAAGATGAAGATGAGGTAACGCACTTTCAGTGGGCTGTAGGCTAACGAGTTGGGCCCGGTTTGCCGGAGCCAAACACCCTACCAGAGACTCCTCACTGCTCAAGTTCATTTATATACCATACAAGCCGTGCAACAACTCACTTGTCAGGCCAAAACCCCGGTCATTTCCATCAATTTGCTGCGCCATGCGTTTTGCGTGACGAGAAAATCATGTGGCTTGAACTTGAACTTCCTCAAAAATACTTGTACTGCGACAAGGCCGAAGAAGCGCGCTCCTTGAAGACCGTTTAAACGCTTAAGGCTCGTCGCGTTCAAAAGTTAGCGGCGTGGACGGGCAGGTCGCCCGCGGAGTCGACACGGAAAATATTAGCAGATGGGAATCTTCCTCCAGATGGATCTCTTCGGCTAATTAATGTTCCCACCAGGCAAACTGGTCGAGTAGATGGACCGACAACTACGGAGTACTCGTAGGGGGTCCCGTTTACTCGGCCGCTGGACTATCAGCTCCAGCACTCTTCAATAATTCTCCCCTCACGCCCCATTATAGAAACACATGCTTCTGCATCCTTCCTCGACATGCCCCCAAACTCTTCTACTGCTTCCTTGACAGCCTCACGAACGGCAGCAGGCATCTTGTTTGAAGACCTGCGTCAATGTTTAACCTCCCTCGCCAGCCACGCCGTTCGCCTGATGCTTTTGCTTACCCTGAAATGATCAACACGCCTCGCCGCACTCCAAGGAGTTCCCACACACTTTCCTTATCCAGCCGAAGAAGATCTTGAACATATGTCCTCTTTGTTCCTTCCGGACCATCCCGTGAGAAAGCAACACAGTACGTAATCTTGCCCGTGTCTGCATAGGCTTGCCACTCTGTGCCATAGTGTTGGTCTTTCAAGGCCGAACGGCAGCCGAAATAAAGTTTCGTGGCTGGATGGTGGATGGTGTGAAGTTACGTGCACGAGGTATTCTCGGTGGTACTAACCCTCAGATCCCGCAAGGATGCGGTCTTCTATGACTGCTCGCATTGGCGCAATGCCAGTCCCAGGCCCGACACATATCACAGGTGTTCGGGGATCGGCTGGGAGTGATATCAACCCTTTCTGGATGGTAATACGCAGCTCATCACCTGGAATACGCCAGCGACACTCGATATAGATTACATTCAATGGAAGGAAATTTTACTAACCAGGCTGCAGTGCAGCAAGGAAGGTCGTACAGACACCTTTTCGAGGTACCCTGAGCTTCGTACGATACTTGACTATCGCAACGCATAAGTGAATTTCACGAGGGTGCTTCTTTGGATGGTCTTTTGAGTAACGAGCGTGTCGCACAAGAAATAACATACTTTGGGAGAACTTGATATCGAAAACTGTCGCGGTCGGAGGGGAGGGAATAGGTCGAAAACATAGTCTCTGGGGACACTTATCGACCGGAAGTCAGTAAGGACCTCTCTAGCGGTGCGCTTTACCCGTTGGCAGTACTCGTACAGGTCGCCCTATGTGATAGTTAGTCCGTAAGCATTATCCCGCGGACCACTTACAGCGCCTTCGTTAGAAACAAATTCCTCTAGTTTCTCCCGTTCCATTTCGTCGCTCGCAAACCATCGAAGTAGTTCAAAGAAGGAACGACGTGGGACTGCATTGAAATCAAGATAACGAGTGAAAAGGGTGCGGAGCGTTGTAACCTGAGGCGTATACTCGGGTAGAGTTTGATCTGCAGGTCCCGTTGAGAAAAGGTAAGGAAGGCGTCAATCACGTACCACTCATTGCATGAGTGATAGAAAAGGGTTC
>JBBPKI010001503.1:0-12118 GCA_038089155.1 Nevesoporus exiguus
GACTAAGCTTAGGGTATTCTACAGGAATGGTCCCTACTTATACTACTGGGTATGCGCACAGACCACCTAAGGGGAGGCTGATGGAAGCTATGCGTAGGTAGGCACAAAGATGGCATCAAAGATCAGAAGCAGTAGAGAGGAGATAAGGAGCAGATGGTAACCAAGCAGAGATGAAGGTGGGAAAGGTGCCAAAGGGGTCAGGCACAGGTCAAAGGGAGGTTAGAGCAGAGTTTGAAGGTAAGGACTTAGCTAAGGGTTTGGCAAGGAAGCAGCAAAGGTGGCAAAAGGTAAGGAAAAAGGTGAAGAAAAGGGGATTTTCGTAACA
Source organism: Nevesoporus exiguus (assembly GCA_038089155.1). NCBI lineage: Eukaryota > Fungi > Basidiomycota > Agaricomycetes > Boletales > Boletaceae > Nevesoporus > Nevesoporus exiguus. The sequence goes on from JBBPKI010001503.1 coordinate 326, forward strand.
TGTATCATGGACACATGGACTAGTCACCACACCATTCTAGCTTCATCAAGATACCCTCTTGCATTTATACCATCACCTTCTTATTTATTCCTTTTATCCATGCAAACTGAGCTCAATTTGGACTCTATTGCCGCTCTACATCATACACTTTTTCTCGACCCTATTACCCATTCACTCATATATAAGCCAGTTGCAAAGAAGGTCCAAGCAGTCTCAACCCCTCTAACAGAGGAATATCAAGTGACCCGACGCTTACCTGACAACCTACTAGCCAGTCTGCCAGAGCTACTCATTCATTCTTCCAACTTCATTCCAGGAACCCAGTTTACTCAAGACCAGTCTGACGCCTTGGATCTCAACCCTGTAAACTGGCTTTGGCTGGAAGAGCTGAAGCTGGTATGATGGATCATTCGAATTCATGAAATGGCATTTGCCTGGGTCCCGACAGAATGAGGCCGTTTTGACAAATGTTACTTTCCTCTGGTCAAGATCCCAACAGTCCCCCACACTCCATGGGTACTTCATAATATCCCAATCCCACCAGCTATCTACAATGAGGTGCTACAGATTGTCAAGGACCGGATCACGTCTGGTGTTTATGAACCATCCACTGCATCTTATAGATCCTGATGGTTTTGTGTCCTCAAGAAAGATGGGAAGAGTCTGTGCCTTGTCCATGACCTGCAGCCACTGAATGTGGTCACCATCTGGGATGTGTCGGTACCACTGCTTGTCAAACATTTAGCAGAGTCCTTCGGTGGGTATGCGGTATATGGTATGATGGATCTATTTGCAGGATACAACCAACGCCCATTGCATCCAGACTCCCATGACCTCACCACATTCAACACACCGCTCAGCCCGCACTGGCTGACAACCGTGCTGATGGGATATACTAATGCTGTACAGATATACCAGGCAGACATGTGTTTTGTCCTACAAGACAAGATCCCGCGCCATATGGCCCCATTCATCAATGACATCCCAGTCAAGACCATGGAAACCTGGTACCAGCGTCTGGACGGCTCTTATGAGACAATCCCAGGTAATGACAGGATTCATAGATTTATTTTGGAGCACCTAATCGTCATTAACTGGATCCTATATTGATTCAGGACACTTGGTATCATGGTATTGGCTAAGAAATTCGTTCTAGCAGCTCCAGATGCAACAATTGTAGGGCACAAGTGTATGCTGGATGGAGATTCCTCATGAAGATCGGATACAAAAGATTCATGATTGGCCAGAATGCCAAAACCTAATGCAGGTTTGTGGCTTCCTAGGCACATGCGGTGTGGTGTGTATCTTCATTCGTAATTTTGCCACAATTGCCCAGCCACTTGTTCATCTCACCCGAAAAGGGACCCCATTTGAATGGGGGGATAAACATCGCACGGCCATGCAACATCTAAAGGACAAGATTGTCGAATCCCCAGCGCTCAGGCATTTGGACTATTAGAGTGGCCAGGAAATTGTACTTGTGGTCAATACATCTATCATCACAGTCGGATACATTCTTTCTTAAACCAGAGAAGACAGCAAACGCTATCCAAACTGGTTTGGGTCTATTTCCCTTTCTGATGTTGAGAGCCACTATTCCCAGACAAAGCTTGAGTTATACAGACTCTTCTGCACCCTTCACGCAGTCCAGGTATTTATCTTTGGAGTTACTAACCTTACAGTCAAAATGGATGCCAAGTATGTGAAGGGCATGATCAACAACCCAGATCTTCAACCAAATATGACAATAAATAGATGGATCACAGGTATACTCCTTTTCCAATTTCATCTTATCCATGTCCTGGCAGATCATCATTTGGGCCTGGATGGATTGTCCCAAAGGCCTCCATTGGATAAAGACCCGCTGAGTACTGATGGTGACATTGATGATTGGTTGGATGCAGCATATTCTTTCTCAATTGTTTTGCTGAACAACTGCATCCCAAACCATTTGCATTATACGAACGAATTACTGGTGATACCCAATACACCTTGTTCAATTCTCTTTCATTATCCTGCCAATCATGTGCATTTATCTCCTGTTCTAGTCCTCACTTCCAGAAGTGATTCCATTAACCCGGTTCCTTCTATTGATACTGCTATTCCCTGGTCCAATAAAGTGAAAGCTAGAGAGGACCGGGTGGACCAGATTCGTCATTTCCTTGATATGCAAGAGCGTCTGACAGGCCTATCCAACCGAGAATATTCTTCCTTTGTTCATTTGGCTCGCTTTTTCTTCTTCCTTGATAGTCACCTCTGGCGGCGAGAGCTGCATGGTTGACATCAACTAGTTGTTCTGGAGGAACAACACTATAGGCTTATCAAAGAGGCCCATGATAGCCTCGGCCACAAGGGCGTTTTTACAGTCTGTACCTGCCTACTTCTCTGCTTTTGGTGGCCAATGTTGGTAGACGATGTCAAGTGGTACATTCATACCTGCCATGAGTGCCAGGTCTGGCAAACCTGGAAGATTCACATTCCGCTGATAGTACCATTGGTTGGAGGCCTCTTTCACAAGGTTCACATTGATATGATGCTGATGCCACAAGCCAGTGGATACTGGTATATTCTTCATGCTCATTGTGCACTGACCGGGTATCCGGAATGGTGCATGCTGCATGCTAAAAAGGCAACCAGAATCGCATCTTTCATATTTCAGGATATCCTCTGCTGATGGGGTCCAGTATTGGAATTAGTCACTGACAATGGACCTGCCTTTATACAAGCCATAGATCTCCTTGCGTCCCAGTACAACATCCGCCATATCCACATCAGCCCCTACAACTCTCAAGCTAACAGGATTGTGGAGCAACGTCACTTCAATGTCCAGGAGGCCATCATGAAAAGTATCCTGGGGGAAGCACATTGGCACCAATCAGTGCATTCCATGTTTTGGGCAGAACAAGTAACTATTTCAAAGGCTACAGGGCTCTTGCCCTATTATATGGTACATGGCGTCGAACTACTTTTCCCTTTTGACTTATCCAAGGTGATGTTTTTGGTTCCAATTCCACATACTGACACCTTCTCTACCTCAGAGCTCATAGCCTGGTGATCACGCCAATTGCAGAAACACCAAGAGGACCTGGATTCAATCCAGGAACGAGTCCTACAAGCACAATATGCTTCAGTAAAGCATTTCAAGGCCATGTACAAGAATTGGATGATTGACCATGATTTCCAACCTGGAGGTCTGGTCTTGGTCCACAATTCTAAGGTCGAAAAGGAGCTCAACCGCAAGACAAAGCCTTGATACCTGGGTCCAATGGTTGTAGTCTGCTGGACAACCAGAGGATCCTACATATTGGTGGAGCTAGACAGCATGGTGTCCAGATTACGATTTGTAGCATACTGGTGTAAAGTTCTAAATGTGCCTGCATGTGAGGCAAGAGAAGGGTGTGGGGCAATATGTTTGTCCCAGGGAGTCACAAGGCAATGCCAAATGGCCGGAAATGGAATAAGAATGGACGAGAAAGAGTGTACCACCGGTGTGGACAACTCCTATGGGGGCCTTCTCCAGAAGGAACCGGACTCCAGACTTCCAGATGCGTTCCCGGACTTCTGCACACAATGCAAACAGTGAGGGAGGGCTTGGACCAGGCTTACAGGCTTAAACTGGGCATTCTAACACAAAGGAGAGCAGAAAACTTTATTAGATAACTAATGACATGTCTAAGTAGTGCTCAACTAACATAAAACAATGTCAAATAGGTAGAAATAGTAAAACCGGCCCAAAACAGTGTAAACCGGTCACAAACAAACATACCCAGACATCAGAATACCGGAAAACAACACCGGGAAGTAATCCCGGCCGGTATAAACCAACTCTGGCCGGTTTCTGCGCAACCCGGTCATGTAGGGGATCGATCCCGACTGGAAACGTACCGGGAAGTCATCCGGTCTACCGGGATAGTGTCGGGACGATCGGGATAACATCGGATGAGTTGCAAAGTCATCGGATGCCCTATAAAACTGGAATACAGACATAGGAAACCAAGGTTCTCTACATCCGCAGGGGAGTTGAATGCTGACTGTCCCCAGTCAGTGGATCTCTGGGAGTTGCACGACCCAGGTATAGCAGGGGTGATACTGGCAGCATGGTGGTTCCGGCTTGCGATACCGATGATCTGGGTGATGTGATAGGTCCTATGTGCAGTGTGGTGGCCCTGGTGAATGCTATAGATAGAACGGATGAGATGGCGATACTGATACAAGCTAGTGCGACCATCTGGGTGTGCGATGCCTCTGATCCGGTGATGCAATATGTTCGGTGCACAGCATAATGGGCGGAAAGGACTCCAGTGAGCGTCCGGAGATAGGTGGAGTTCGTCCAGAGTTGTGCAGAGTTTGTCTGGAGTGGGCTGAACTTTGACCGGATGAGGGCAGTGGCTCTGGTGTGCAAGATGGTGGTTTTGATATCTGCTATGGATGGGGCAGGTGATCCTCTGCGGAGATGACTCTGGAGGGCATCCAGAGTTGGGCGAAGTTTGTCCGGAGTGGATAGGACTTGGGCCGGATGATGCAGTGGTTGTGACTGGGTGTTGTTTGCAAGTGGAAATTGATGGTCTATGAAGAATAAAGGAAGTGGATGAAGAAAATGAAAAGAACTAGCTATAGATGCAAGATACCACTCAACTTGTCTTCATCGGGCTTCTATCAGCATCTATACCTTCCAGAGTTCCTTCAGAGGTGGGGTACCACCTGGCTTGCCTTCTTCATGCATCTTTCAGCTTCTATACTGTCCGGAATGCTGTAAAATGAAAGGAAACAGATAGAACAAAATGGAATGCTAGAAAAGCAGCCTCAAATAAATGTATGCATGAAATCAGATGAAAAGGTGGTATTCATGAATGAAAAATCCAGGCCATTTTGGTGAAATCCCAGATTAAGGGAAGCAAAAAGTGTACTTAATTCATCAAAAAGCAGTCCAGCAGATGTCCGGATGACAGCCGCCTCTGCCAGATGGAAAACTGGCTTGACCTATGGTCAATGCAGTCCATCCCCCCAGGGGCTTGAAATGATGCCCTCCTGGGCATCAGAATTGTCATATGGAATGGAAAATTAAAAGGGGTGGGTGTGAAATGTCCAAAGTGCGTAGGGTTAGTAATAAGTGGAACTGGGGCATTATGTATGGTAGAGGGAATGGATGGCTGTGAATACAAATGTGAAAAGGGTAGAATTGGTGGTGTACCACCTGAGTCCATGTCCAGCTTGATTCTCCAAGTGTCTGGCCTGCTTTCCTGTCTACCCGGCTCTATTCCCGGTCTATCCGGCTTCATCTCCAGTGTATCCAGCGCTGTGTCAACTGTTCCTGGGTCAATGCTGTGTACCTCTGGCCTGTTTACCCACGCTCCTGGCTCAATTCCATCTACTTCCAGACCAATTACCTGGCTTTCTGGACTGCTTCCATGGTCTCTGTCTTCTGGGACATCAGGTGTGATGGCTAGCAAGTGTTCCCATGCATCCAGTAGGCTTCTGGCTGCATCTGGTATGTCCTTGAGCTCTCCTGGTGCAATGGCTAGTGCATCCGGCTTGATGTCTGGTGTGTTTCCATCGACTTTTCAGACCCCCGGCTCGATATCAGTGGATTCTGAATCCAAAGCCTCTATATCGTTGTCCCACCACTCCAGATCTGCTCCAACTGGCTCTGGGGAGTCTTCTGATGCGACTGGGTTGATTGCTAGCATGGCCGGCTTGATGTCCAAGACATCCAGAGTTGTTTCAGGGGTCCCCTGTGCAGTGTCTGGTGGCAATCTGCTTAGTACAACTGGTGGTATACCTGGTGCAGTGCACAGTGCTTGTGGAGATGAGGCAGGGTTGAAGGCAGGGGCCTGCTGGATGGGGGATCTAGCTTTGGATGAAAGGAGGCAGGCAACTTCCAGAGTGGGAGAGGCAGATATAGCCAGTGAGTAGGGAAGAGGGGTGGATGTCCAGACAATCAGTAAAGGCTTTTGGACCGGACTTGTGGCATATGGCTTCGGGTATGGGGGTGGAATGGCTGGTAGGACAGCCGGGACCAGGGTTAAATAATGTGGCATTGGGTATGGAGGGCAAATAGCTGGTAATGCGTTTTGGACCAGGCTTGCAGTATGTGGCATTAGATTAAGAGGTGGAGTGGCTGCTTTGGATGTGACCCAGGAGAGGAGGAATGAGGTGGTGTCCATGACATACTCCATTGGATAAGGCTTGTCGGGGTAGATCTCTGGATGGATAATCTCAAGCCGATGGTTAAGGCATGTCGCTAGCTCAGATGGGAAACCTGTAAAGAAAAGCACATCCCGTTTGCATTCGCCAAGCTGGCCTGCACTAAGGAGAGGGGTAGAGATCTTGAAGAAACTCAGGTGATACTGGCCAAGGTCATCTAGGGTGTGCATGGCCTTGTTTCGGAACTGCTGTATGAGGGCGATTAGATCATTCCGGGCATATACAGGCTCACATCCTGGATAGAGCTCCTTCACTGCTTTGACAAACTGGGACCAGCTAGGTGTTGGGTTGGATACCTCTTCCATCATCTCCCATAGCTCTGCTTCTTCAAAAACTGCATACCAGATCACCAGCTGGATGGTATCTCGATCGTTAAAGCCAGCCCTGCTTGCTAATTCCTCGACATCCTCCAGGAACCAGTAAAGTTGGCGTGGTGTGCCATCAAATCTAGGTGCGTCAGGGGTGTCCCAGAATGGTAAAATGAACATTGGCTGTGTCATAACAGAATGCTTAAAGGCTCAGATGTAACGTAAATGATGAGATAAGGGTCGGAACGTAAAGTAAGTTTCATAAATGTCACCAGATAGCGTAAAATAGGGTTGGAAGAAAGGAAGGAAGACAGTATCAAGGCTCAGGAGGCGTTGTAAGTGGTGGAAATGGGCAGACAAGCGTAGCAGTGGAGAAGGGAAAGTTCAAGTTGAATGGAATAAAAAAATGTAAGGGTGGGGCCAAATGAAATGCTGGACTCCCTTGCAGTGGGCTCCAGTTGTAACGATCTAAATGTGCCTGCATGTGAGGCAAGAGAAGGGTAATGGGGCAATAGGTTCATCCCAGGGAGTCACAAGACAATCCCAAATGGCTGGAAATGTATAATAAAAGGACGATAAAGAGCATACCATCGGTGTGGACAACTCCTATGGGGGCCTTCTCCAGAAGGGACCAGACTTCAGACTTCCAGATGTGTTCCCGGACTTCTGCACACAATGCAGACAGTGAGGGAGGGCTAGGACCAGGCTTACAGGCTTATACCGGTGTAAAGATCTAAATGTGCCTGTGTGTGAGGCAAGAGAAAGGTAATGGGGCGATATGTTCATCCCAGGGAGTCTCAAGACAATAGCAAATGGCCAGAAATGGGTAATAAAAGAATGATAAAGAGCATACCACTGGTGTGGACTACTCCTATGGGGGCCTTCTCCAGAAGGGACCGGACTCTGGACTTCCGATGTGTTCCCAGACTTCTGCGTGCAATGCAGACAGTGAGGGAGAGCTAGGACTGGGCTTACAGGCTTATACCGGGTGTTCTAACACTAAGGAGAGAGGAAAACTGTATTAGATAAGTAATGACATGCCTATGTAGTGCTCAACTAATATAAAACAATGTCAAATAGGTAAAAATAGCTAAACCGGCCCAAAACAATGCAAACCAGTCACAAACAAACAAACCTGGACACCGGAATACTGGGAAACAACACCGGGAAGTGATCCTGGCCGGTTTCTGCGCAACCCGGTCATGTAGGGGATCGATCCCAACCGGAAATGTACCGGGAAGTCATCCGGTCTACCGGGATAGCATCGGGACGACCGGGATAACATCAGATGAGTTGCAAAGTTGTCAGATGCCCTATAAAACTGGAATACAGACGTAGGGAACCAAGGTTCTCTACACCAGGCATTCTAACACGAAGGAGAGAGGAAAACTTTCTTAGATAAGTAATGACATGCCTATGTAGTGCTCAACTAACATAAAACAATGTCAAATAGGTAAAAATAGCTAAACCGGCTCAAAACAATATCAACTGGTCACAAACAAACAAACCTGGACATCAGAATACTGGGAAACAACACCAGGAAGTAATCCCGGCCGGTATAAACCAACTCCAGCTGGTTTCTGCGCAACCCGGTCATGTAGGGGATCGATCCCAATTGGAAACATACCGGGAAGTCATCTGGTCTACCGGGATAGCGTCGGGATGACCGGGATAACATCGGATGAGTTGTGATATCATCAGATGCCCTATAAATCAGGAATACAAACATAGGGAACCAAGGTTCTCTACAGCGGCTTGTAGCGTATCCCAGAGAGCTTTTGTGCATGAAGGAAAATCATTCTGGTTGGCCCAGTCATAAGTGATGAGATGTTGTGAACCATCTGTGATAGTGGATCCCATGAATCCTAGAATTCTTTTATCCAGGACTTTCCACTTCTTTTGTTCATCATTCTTGACTATAGGTTGAACCACTGGAACAGTTTGAAGGCTAATCCAGGTAAGAGTTCCATCAAGGAACTGCCAAACGTTATTTCCTTCAAGAGCATTGCACATGTGAATGGACCAGACAGAATAGTTCTGCTATCCGACAAGGAATGAAATGCGAGAAACAATGGTGGAATCAATTTTGAGTTTGGTGGTGGTTGGAAGAGCTGCCATGGTTTAGATCTGTAACCAATCAGTATCAGCAATGAGTGATGTTTCAACAAGATGAGATAAAAGGGAAAAAGTTCTTCTTCCTGTAAATGCATATCCCTGAGATATCTTCCTCTGTCTCCAATCCCTTTGTCTTTTCTCTTTCCTATTGGGACCTGTATTTCTCCATTTCCTTGATTATCTCTCCTTTATTTTTCTCAAAGAGATCAAGTGATGAGTGCACTTCTGAATATACCAAGATGGCATTTCAGGTGTACAGTGGTCTAGACAAATAATGGAGGTCTACTCATAATAATGAGGGTTCGGTACCACTGAATCCATTAAAAGTCCTGTCTGTACAATGATCTCTTTTTGGTTGTGAGAAAAATAAGAAAATACTGGTAAGACATAAGAAGGAAGCATAGCATTGAGATGGAGAAAAATATCTGGTATACTTGTGTACAGTGCTGCTAGTTGAATAGCATAGCAAAAATGATAAATCCCAGAATGAGGAAAAGATGGATGAGGTGGTTGCAAGTGAAGATCTAGGCTATTTGCAAAGTCTTTGTTTTTCTTCTCCTTTACTAGCAGCTGCTCTGCAAGGAAGAACCCTAGGTCTGTCTTCAAGCGAGTCCAGTATGGCTTGTTTCTCAGCAGCATGAGTTGCTTTCTTTAACAACTTTTGGTGAGCAATAATTTGTTTATGCTCTGGAGAAGAGGAAGAAGAAAAAGTCTTGCGCCAAAACTTATCCACTGCTTTATTCCACTGCTTCATAGTCACTGGTCCAAGGAATTGACGATCTAGGGAGTCTACCAAGATGGGGGCAAGAGATTGGAAGAGGAGGTAGTTATGAGAGTTGGGAGGAAAATGACACTGGCAATCAATCTCATATCCAACAAAATAAGCTGGAGTATTGGGAGTCTGGTGGTCTTTAGGTGTTGGAAGCACCCAACCAGCTCCTTCATAAGCTTGACCAATGGTCTTGCCTCGATACATAAAGCTGTTTGTTTCATTTTTATAAATGGAATGAGTCTCGCATGTGGGTATAGTGAATGGAGTGCATATGCAGTTTGATATGAGTGCCATGTTGTCAGGAAGAGGGGTCGGTCCTTGATCCTGATGATGCATGTTCGCCTGTATGACATCGTTGTATTTCCTCCAAACTCCTTGTTCTACCTGTGAATCTGTGGTCTCCAAGAATTCCTCAAAGAATGTGTCCCTCTGTTGAGTAAGGGGACTGGGATTCTTGAACATTGCCAACTGCCATTCCAGTGGCATGTCTTCCTGATCTTCATCTATGAGGACAAGGTCCCCATGTCCTTCTTGGTGAACATTCACCAGACTGAAGCTGTCTTTCTCATGGAACTTCACCTGTGGAACTCCAGTTCTGGCTTCCCAGATCTGAGCTTCTTGGATTGTCTGGTATGACATCGTATGATGGAGGTGGTGTAGGAGGTGGAATGTAAAGCAGTAAGGGATGAATAGAATCTTCAGGATCAGGTATTGGTATTTCAGGTAGAGAGTGAGTAACTTCCAAAGGGTTTTGGCTAGTAATCCCTATGGATAAGATTGGTAATGGTTGCAGAGATCTTCTTCAAGGTCGATGAGAGGGTGGTTGATAATTAAGATGAGGTGGTGCTACTCCATTCCAATGATTCCACTGATTAGGATTATTCAGATGGATAAGGAATGGTTGTCTTAATAGCTCCCGAAGAGTAAGGTGAGGAGAATGTTGTGCTCTGTGCCTATAAATGTTGATTCCAGAATGGAAACAATGATCTCCTGGTCTAAGGAAGTTCTGACAATTGTCTTGTGGGCACCCTAGTTGATAGGGTACTCTGGGAGCAACAAGATGTGTGGAAAGATTTCCAGCAAGTCTTCTACCTGTATAGTCCAGATACCTAAGCAGATCATCTGTGGGAAGAAATGCTTGTTCCTGAGGTGGAGGAGGAAGATCCAACTCTCAAGAGATAGCAGTAACTCGAGGTTGTAAGTCAGCTAGAGGAGGTCAAGGAGGAATATTCTCCTGATCCTCTTCAGGGAATACAAGAGGTGCAGGAAGAGGTTGGAGTGGTGGATGGAGCAGTTGATTACCTAGAGAAAATCCAAGAACACTGCTGAGTAGTAATTCCCTATATTTGAGATTAACCAGAATCAGCTTAGTGTCACCATGTAACCTTGTCTCGACAGAGAAGGAAGTGGGGGTCTCGGAATTAACTCTGAACAAAAAGTAACCATTTTCAATGATATAAAGAAGCACCATGTGCATCATGAAAAGAGGGTATACTTGTTCAACTGCCTCCAACAAGTGAGCAACCCAGATTAGAATCCAGGCAAGTTTCGAAGAGACCCATTGTCTCTGAGCATCTAGGGGAACTGGCAGCATCGTGGAGAGAACGATATATGGTAACCCTAGTCTGACGACTCAGGGCTCATAACCTAATGAGAGTGTAGAAGACTTCTGCTGATATGTGCAGACAAGGGGTAGAGGATTTTCGTACTTGATGAGAAGACTCACCAAGTGAAGCAATATGAGTCAAGGAAGTGTGATAGTGAGAGATGAAGCTGAGGTCTTCAACTATCAAGTGACTTGGAAGAAGAGAACTGAAAGATGTTCTATAGTACTGGGAGAAAAGCCCAGTCTATTATACTACACAACTTGTTTGTGTATGTATGGTCTCTTTACTATATATGTAAAGGATATAAAAAAGGTGAAATGCTTCTTATCAGAAGGATAAGTGGAATTGCATAATCTGCAGTAGGTATCAGTCAGCTATCAAGATAGCAATAATAGGACCTTATCTATGATGTCATACCTTGTAATATGTATAGTGTAATAGATAAGATCATGTGATTGTATCACATGACTGGTCTAGAATCTGGTATCAGGAATAGAAGTTCCGAATATGAAATACCTAGATTCTCAACACTGTCAGGCCTAATAAACCTTGGCAATGGTCTGCAGCAATATTGAGGTATTGATTGTTTTCATCTCGTGCAAAAGGTACCTCGCTGATCCTTGCAATTAGCTCATCCAGCTTGATATGTCGTTATATTCATGGTACGAGGGATAGCATAAAGTGTTGGAGGACAGCCCACCGTTACTTCGCAAATACCTAGATTCTGTTCGTACTTACATTAGGTTACCACATTTGGAAAGGACCACACTCGTCCGACTTTACCCGC